>JAIPRM010001963.1:2236-33465 GCA_025469315.1 Stegophylla sp. TES_Ste_2020 | reverse complement strand
TTTTCAAAATTTTCTTGCGCCAAAATCTTTTTTATAGGATTTCCTATCTAAGTTTAAATTTTCATAAAATTTGGATCAAAAAATGATGGTTTCCGAGTCGTTTTTGTCAAATTTTGGGTTGTTTTTTCCAAAAAAAAAATTGGAGAATTGAGAAATTTAAAAAATGACCACTCTAAAGTACAATCTAGAGGCGAATCGGGTTTCAAAAAGTTATTGATCGAAACTTTTGGACAAGTATTTCTATACGAAAAGTTGTACACAGAAAAAAAAAAATAAAAAAATAAAATAAACATCATTGTGAAAACACTAGCTTCTTCACTTCATTCAGAATCTAAAAAAGAATACAGAAATATATTAATTTATAAATATTTATTAACCTATTACATACAAAATTTAAAATACGTTATTATTTAAGCTTTTTATGTTGTACTAGTATCTACCAAAATAGAAAAATAAAATTATAAACCGTGCTTCATTTTCTGCACAAGTCTAAACAGACAATTATATAAAATTAATTTACATTTTTGGAAACTAGGATTCCAGTTACAATAATTCAGCGTTCACCATTCAATAAAGTGTATGATATAAAAATGTATATGTTCTTGTTTTCACAAAATAAAAATAATCAAACAACAACTATGATTTTGGTAATGAACAATAAAATATGATAATAAAACCAGATAGTTGTTTGGTGGCGATGCAAGACGATGGTTGTCGCACTGGTGTTCGGCGACGAGTAGATACGGCAATTAAAATAATAACTTTGTTTTATTATAGACAGAATTCCTTATCGCTCTATTTCGGGAATAATTATCATATTATCTGTAACAGTGAGCTATCTTTAGTATTTATACCAATAGTAAATAATAAATAATGGTTTTCGGACCCACTACACTGGAAAATAATTCTTATAAGCAGTTTATTTAAATTATTTTTCCAAGTGTACATAGGACCCGGCTAAGTTGGGCGATCGCATCCCGGCATCCCTTGCCAGTCCGCCACTGGTTTGTACGCAGTGGCATAAATTGGGAGTAACACGGGGTCGCACTTGTGACTCCAAAAATAATGTGGAGGTCACAAAGGTATATTTTTGCGACCTCTTGAAAAATATAATAAAAATACCAATCCAAACATGAAGTTCTTATCGAAATTATGTTTTATTGTTTTAATGCAAACATTTCATGAAGCAGTGGCGCAACCAGGATTTTTTCAAGAAGAGGGTCCATACTTGTTTAATCATAGACATTTTAATTAAAGAAAAAAACCTGGTACCTATAAACACCTCTATCAACTTCAAATAATGTAACAGAAAATGTAATTAATATCTGTAATAATTTAAAAATATTTGGAAATAAATCAGAATACAGAGGTTATTTATTTCAATATTACTTTCATGTTCTATATTATTGTCGTCCAAACAACGATTCCATAAAATTAATTATGATTTTACTCGATCAAAATCGTCAACATCAGTAGAATAAAATTCAACGAGTTCTTTTGATTTGAGAATTTTGTAGCTCTAAAAAACTATGAAAAAACAATTAAAATAAAGCAATAATTAAGCATCAAAAATCTTATAAAGAAGTCTAAAAATAACAAAATAAAATAGCGTATATTTTATTCTATGTAGCATAAATCGAATTTATATCGACTTACCTTTGTTTTAGACCAATAGAACTTATAGAACAAGAAAAATTCCTAAAAAATCCTATCTCTAACGATGAACTTTTAAAACTATGCCTTAACACCTTAACGGATTCTTTAATCACCGATTCAACCATGAGAATTATAAATTTTTTTATTGTTTTGTTTTTTAATTTTTTCGGCTTTGTTTATTTGGTTGTAAACAGAATTAGACATTCTATATCCGAAATTGATTGAAAATCTAAGAAGCATTATGTACAAATTTCATAAAAATCTAATTATGCATAAATTCAAATTTTGACTTACTCTAACTTGATAAATTTGCAAAATAAAATAATATTATACAAACATTATTTTAAAAAATCAAACTATCCCAATATGTAAAAAAAAATAGTGTATCCATTTAAAAAAATATGAATTATATTGCGTATGCTCACTCCGTAATTTGAAAATCATTAAAAAATATTAAATACCAAATATAATGTTTAATTATGTCACACATATTGAATTTTTAAAGATTTAGTTAAAAAAGTTGAAAATTCGAAAAAACAAATCATGCATAAATTAAAATTTTTAACATGCTCTAACTTTGTCATTTTTAAAAACATAAAAAAATTTTATACAAAAATTGTTTGGAAAAAATCAATTTATCCGATTATGTAGAAAAAAAAAGGATTGCCATTTAAATAAATATAATTTGTTTTGCACATGAGCTCGCAGAAAGGGTTAAAGATTTGAAAATAGTCAAAAAATGCATATTTTAGTACTTCCTAAGCTCAACAAAAAATTCAATTCAATACGACGTTATCCACCTGAGGAATTTAGTGATATCTGAGAAAGTGATTACACTTTATATTTGTTTTGTAATTTAAAAGAGGGGACATGGGGTGCATAGAGATCCACATTCACAAGTTTATTTTTTCATTAATTTTTGCAACCCTTTGAAATTTGCCCGACTTTAACTACTGTTTGTACGGTCCCTGGAGGACACGGATTAGGTCATGCGGATGAAGCAAATGGGGGTCGACAGAATTTAAGTCAAACGTCTCCATGGTGAAATACAGGGAGGAATTTACAGTGAAAGTCTAGAAGTCAATACAATTCATTTCAAAGTGACTTATTGCATGGGTACAAAAATGAACATGTACTATCTGTAATTTTTACTATAATTATAAATACAATACAATATTACAAATCTAATGTTGTAACTATAGTAGAGTAGTAATGTAAAAAGTATATAAAATAAATGTATTTTTTTAGAAAACTGCTATTATATTTTTAACAATAATTCATGTTGAAAGTAATGTTGTTGTGTATAATAGATTAGTGTATTATCGAAATGCGAAAAAATTAATGGACACATGCATAATAATTTATTTACTGTAGGTAACCATAAAAATAAAGACAGGCCAATAAGAAATAGCATCCCTGCAACCCCCTCTCCCAACCCCCCCCCAAAAAATGGCATCCCTTTATTGTATATTAATTAAAGCTCTGCTCTAAATTGTTTTATTGACGAAATGATTTATCGGTTTCTTTAGAATTCAATTCATCCACAAGATTATCCTACTCTGAAAACGAAGAATATCCAAGGTGCGAAGTTCGTCATTTTTACTCTTAAAATAATTGAAATTGAATATTAAGATGAATAATTAATGCCGGTATTATTGTAGTGTCATGTTGTAAATAATACAATATTGTTGTACATAAAACTTGATCGTGTCCTCGCACTTTGAATGTGCATAATATATAACTATAGGTACAATAATATATACCGGAATGAACTATAAAGATAAGTGCATAGTTTACATAATAATTATTATACATTTCGTCCATTTCGAGGTTTACACAGATTAGATCAAATTAAAGTAGTCAGAGATCTTTCATATAAAACATAATTATATTCATTTGTTTTACATCAACACAGTATACACTACACATACTTAATTCGAATTAAACGTTTTAATTTCTCCAATTGTATTGTAAATGATTTCCTGCTTCACGTAGCCATCTAGTGGATACTGAAAAACAATAAAAAAATTAACACGTATTTATATTATATACCTAACGGCTAACTGTGTTATAAATATATGAATATATATTTTATTTTAAAAATATTTAATAGGCACAGTTAACAGTTCTATAAAACACTTATTATTTATTTCAAATTCAACAAGTAGGTACTTTATAAGCAGGGCTTAAATAAAAAATAAATATATACATTGTTAACTAACATAATATGATATTTAAATGTTATGGATAAATTAGTGTATATTTGATGAATTTAAATTTAAACATTATAAAAGTTTAACGTTGATTGTTATGAATAATGTAAACGTTATTAAATTTAACATTTATCTTTATAAAAAATGTAAATGTTATTCAAATTTAAAGTTTATCGTTATTAAAAATTTGGACATTGTTCAAATTATACTTTTAACATTATGAAAAATTCAAGTATTAGGTTCATTGAAATCATAAATATATAAGAAAAAGCCGGACATACTTCGCACGATGGGTGTTCTTTGCACGACGGGTATTCTTCGCACCTCGGGTGTAAAAATTTTAGTGGGTGTATCTAATTTTAAAGAAACGATAAATCATTTCTTTAATTAAACGGGTCTGTGCGAAAGCTTCAAATAATATATTATAATAATAATTGTCGATAAGGAAATATTTAACAAAATGTTATTTAATAATGTTGGGTATTCAATATTTGTGTGTGTATGTGTGTGCGCACATGCGCGCGTGTGCATTAGGTGATAAATGTCTCAATAAAAATTAAAAATGAAATAAAAATCCATTTTTATATATTAATAAATGGTTAACCTCTCTATAATTAGCGTAATTGGCATTTTAGTTTATTTATGGGAATTTTATTGACCTTTTATATCTCTACTATAAAAAGTGTTTCCATACATACGAAAAAATAAATAAAAAAATTAATAATACAGATTTGTAAAACCAGTATATTCTTCGCTATCGCTAAGAATATTAAGTAACTAAATAACAGAAAGTTGGCATTTTGTTCGTAAAATATTAAATAATTACTAAAAAAATTTTATATGCCATTTTCATTTACGTTTTCCATTTGTTGATGTATTCGTTTATTGTTTCATGATTGTGTTTGTTACCCATTTTACATTTCAATCGTTATGGTTTTGCTGTTACGTTATCCATTTTCCTAAATCTTATTTAATCGTTTATTGTTACGTTTTACGTTATTAATTTCAACTGATTTATGAATAGTTTAATGTTAAAATCATAACGTTGTCAAAACGTTTTGAAGCCCTGCTTATAAGCTTACCTGTAAAAAAGTATTCTTCACTCTTCAGTATTTTAAAGATATTATATAGGCAGTATATTAATAATAGTTATTAAAAATAAAATTCTATATAAAATATAAATAACAATGCCAAGAAAATTTAATTTTTCCGACACCACAAAATAATAATAATCGTGACTGGTGATAGTAATTTTTGCAGTATATATATGTACTGTTGCAGTAATTTTCATCTGCCATCTGAGAAAATAATCAAATATAGTTTGTTGACCAAAGTTATAACACACTATTTTTGAGAACGTATCACAGAAAACAGGGCAAAAAATATGCTTTAATGAATCTGTTGGGACTGGAGATTTATTTTAGTAAACTTTACACTTCTGTCACTGAGAATGAAAGTGAAACCGAAAATTATTTTGGCAAAAGCGTTATTTTCAATTGATGCATTATTATTAAAGAATGGTAAAACAGGATTCATAGAAAGCAACCTTTTAAACAAGTGGAAATTGATTTTTTAGAATAAACAATATATTTGATGATTATCGAGCCTATGAGATAAGCAGTCCTTTGGAACTAAAATGATAAGGTGACTATAGTAATATAAATACTCGGAAATATTAGAAACCAACAGGAACCCCGTCGAAATAACTAATAAGTATTTATGACTAGAGAAATGAAAAAATTGCATGCGCATCACAAGCCAACACAGAGGGGTGCTTGAGGGTACCTACTACCTAGCACCTCCAGCTTTTAAATAAGCACTCTTTTCTTTCTTAGCAATTTATTTCAGTACTTCACAAGCCATTTGTTATTGGATTAATATTTTCATTTTAAATTTTAATTTTAATATTAGTACAATTTTATTGCATATGACATATTTAGTCGTTTTGAAAATATAAATATAAATTTTTTAATTTTATATAGGATTATTTCAGTACTAATTTTTCTATTTTCCTCTAATTTCTAATAAACTATTTACGATATTGACGATTGGATAAAGATGACTTTATGAATGAGACAACTTTTGTACATAACATACTGATTACATGGCTGGTTAATGAACTTATGAAGTATACCTGCTTTTCGAAGTTTCTTTTCAGTGGTAATATTATAAAATATAACGTTATATAAATACATTTTAATAGTACATTTATTTTAAATTGTGAGTTGAGTAAAGAAGTTAGCAGTTTTATGATAAAGTCTTTTTTTTTGGAAACACTTAATCTACTTCAAAAAATGTTCAGATTTGCACGTTTAACATATAAAGTTTTTTGTAGAAAATTCAGTTGGTCTTAAAAGAAGTTAAGTTCGAAATTTTCAAGTAGTTTTTTTAGTATTAGAAAATTGAAATTTTTACCCATTATCAATAGTCTAAACATATTTTAACCAAATCTGACCACTATTATTGGTATGATTATAGAATTATGTAAGTGCTTTTATTTTCATCTAATAAAATTTTAAACTTAGAGTATAAAGCATGCTGGAAATGAAGTACAACCTTAGCTATATAATATAAAATGTCTGTTATAGTGCATTTCACGAAGTTAGAGATTCGATTGTGGTGCGACTAAAAAAATTTGAATTTTAGTGTCACAAAAGTGCGGTTGATTTGAAATTAAATATACCTTTTCAATTTTTTTTTTTTTTTTAGATATTTACGAAAAAAAAAATAACTTAGATTTAATATCACATGAAAATAAATTTCTAAATTAAAAAAAATTATCAAAAATTAACTTAGTAGATCGATAAATCTATTAAGTAAACCAGTAAAACAACTTTTTAAATAAAACGATAATGAACGCGTTACACTAATTGTTATCACGATTCAATCGAATTACAAAATAAACACGTGAGCTGCACCGTGCACATCAATATTGTTATCATTAATATGGTATCAATATTTTATTATAAAAATAACCATTGTTTCATAAGATTGTGAGGCTGTTAACTCTAAATCATGCCAATCAATGTACGATAGACGCAGCAGAATGAGTCAATTCAATTTACTCGCGTTTTTGAGTGCACATTATGTTGAGTAGCCCTACTGATTATAGTTTATATTAGTCGCACTAGTCGAGTCTCTAATTTCATGAAACGCACTATAGCTTTGAAAACATTTCAAAAATTGGTAGTTGATTTTGTTATGAACGTTTAAAATTAGAATTTATATGAAACATAATATATATATATATATATATATTTTTTTTTTTTAACCAAAAATAACGATTTCTTTGAGTTCTAACATTTTGAATTTAAATTGCATTCTACCTCTTTATCTAACAAATTAATTTCCTTAAAGATTCAATCAAGAAAATCGAAATATTTATTTATAAATAAAATTGTTTATAATTGCAAAATGAACTTTTTTTATTTATTATTTATTTGAAACTAAATAGTAAATTTAATATATTATATCATATGTTATTATGAGTTAATTAATATAGAGTATATATATTATATACTATGTATTTTGATGGGTACTGGGTTTTTATAGTACAAATTATCATACACCTCTTAATTTTACATTCAATGTGCGCCTATGGATAACATTCGTACAAGAATAACTTCTTACAGATTATGAGATTCAACACTGTTAAAATATAATTTAGAATTAAATAATTATAACAGAACATACTCCATTTGTTTCCTTTTAACATAGGACACGCTCCATGTTGGCTTCCATCATGTTGCTCTCCGTTATGCATATGTAAATTTTCAAAAACTAGCGCTGCTCCTTTTTCTGCCGGAACAACAATATTTAACAATGGAAATGCTGTGTATCCATCATTTTCAACACCGCTTAACTTAAGATATAAAAATTAATTAGATTTTTATTTTTTTCTATTAAAATTATTAACTGACTTACATAAAATAATACTGTTATTAATCTATTACCAAAGTCAGCGTCTGCCTAGAAGTTATAAATCTTCGAATTAAAATTACTGTATAAATTTAAGTTTGTGAAATATTTTTTTTAATGTGTTTCTATATAATAGCGTTTAGAAAATATGCTATATGATTATTTTTATTTCTTTATAATATTTATAAATTTTATAATTTAATACTTATAATTAATTGTTTTGAATAAACTAAAGCTTCGCTCAGAATCACTTTATTGAAAAATAATTTATCGTTTCTTTAAAGATTAATACACCATTAAGTTCCACCCGAGGAGCAAAGAATACGGTAGTAATGGTACGAACTATGAAATATATTCGACTTTTTAATAATAGGTACCATCGATTTTATAACTTTGAAATACATGAGCTCATGAGCATCAAAACAAAAAAAATTGTGAAAAATAAGGGTGTTATCCAAATAATAATGTAATAACAAAAGAAGATAGTATTTTTATGATAGATTAGTATATCTAAGATATAATAAATTAGATATTTATTTTATTTTCTGTTATTTATTTCACTTATTGTTTTTTCTCTATTAAATAATTTTCATGTAGAATTAAAAGTCAAAAAGTTTCAACTAGCGAATTTTTGGATCAGAATTCAGCTCTAGTTAGTACTTAAGAGAAGCTATTTTTCGATATTCTCGTTTATTTTCCATCATTTTGGAAAACAAATTTGGGAAAAACGTCTTTAAAACTTTTTAATCCAAACTTTATGTTTTTTCAATGTTAAAATATCTATGTTAAATATCAATGTTAAAAAAACAGCAAAAACACGTATTTTTTCTTTCGACAATAAAATTATGTTAGTAAATATAATAGGTATCAATTAAAATATAAATACAAGAGTAAATTTATGATGGGATGAGAGAGATAAATTACCCCCCCCCAAATCGTTCAGATTATTAGTGAAAAGGAAAATGGACTGGTTTTCAATTAAGTGCTTTATTATTATTATATCTTTTATACGGGTAGTAATAATGTTCTAAAAGTTCGCTCAGTTGATCAAATCTTTCTTTTAGTTGTTACTTTAAAGAGGTAATATTTTCTTTATCTTCAAAATTCTTCAAGACATCAGGAAAAATCACCGAAAAATCAAATAAAAACGGTAACATTTTTTGTAAATTACCTGTATATTATTATAATTGTATATATTTTGAAATAATAAACAAGGTATCTCATAACGAGGCTCGGAAGTTATTACACTAAAATGCTTAAAAAATTGATTGCGTTATTGCAATCTTTATAAATAAAGAAAATAAGCAAAATTACAATCAAATTAAAAAAATGCCAAAAATTGCAAAAAGTTGCACTAAAAACTTCTAGATTTCAATTCGTTCTTGTATGAAACAAATTTAAAACTTATTTAGTAACAAATCCAAGCAATTGGAAAAAAGTAGCAAATGCAATGAAATCCTAGCCCTGCTCATAAAATATGTATCCCCCTCCTTCTAGAATAAATTTACAATTATTATGCTACTATATTAACATAATTTTATACCACAGATTAATTATTAAATATTTTCATTTTATAGCAAATACAAGCTTATTAATGTGTGCTGTAAACATAAATATAAAAAAGTGTGTACTTCGCTCGTCTGGGTGTTCTTCGTACGTCAGGTGAGATACTCTTGACGGATGTATTGAATTTTAAAGAAACGATAAATCATTTCTTCAATCAAAACGATTCTGAACGAAGGAAGTTAACAATATAAATATAAAATAGGTTAGATACTGTTATTTAATAGTGTAAACATATAGATATACATGTATACATTCACATATTATAATCGTGTATACGTATACATGGCAGTCCGTGTAATATGTGACAACTGATAAGGCGTTGTGACTTTGAGAAATGTATTTGGGCGACAGTCCAAAAGCCACACCGTAACTACCCACTTATATCGTATTAAATTTAGCGTCGAAAAATGCGAATGATAAGATAGGCGAATAACAAATACCTACCTTTTAGTGTCCGTACTTTCTTCGAATTTTTTTCAGTCTTACCCTTGTAAAATGTTTAATTCTTTGTGTGTAAGAAATTTTTTGCACCAAAATATTTGCAACAAAATTTTCTATCTAGACACCAAATTTCAAAACAATCGGTTCGACCAATTTTCTTATATGTACGTTAAAGTGCGTGACTTTAGGTAAAACTAACGAATAGTCGAAATTCTAAATTCAAACGGTTATAAAAAAAAATTTTGACTAACGATTTTTGAGATATTTTCAGATCAAGTAGACATATATGTCAGTGAGATAATATTAAATTTTCAAGTCTTAATATCAAAAATCAAAAATTGTATTACATAAAAACTAACAAAAAATTAGATATTTCCGATATTTTCAAAATGCTGTACTTAACTCAAAATTAATCAAATCTTTTTGAAAATTTTATGAAATGTTCTCATAACTATTTTTAGTGGTTGGTGATGAAAAGTCAAGTCCTTTGCTGCATTATTTTAGATAGAAAAGTTATGTTAAAAAGTAATTTTCAATTTTACGGAAATTGTGGTAATTTTGCCGTTTTTTACAATTTTTTTCAGTTTTTTCGCATTTTTAAAAAAAGTATTGAGAAATTTGAAAAATGACCTCTTAAAAGTACCATCTGGGTTCGATTTTGGATCTATAAAGTTACTGATCGAAACATTTGGACCAGTAGTTCTATACGAAAAAAGGGTCACAGAGGAAGAAAAAAATAAAAATAAACATCATTGTAAAAACATAAGCTTCTTCACTTCGTTCAGAATCTAAAAGCCACACATACTCCGTACAATGGATGTTCTTCGCACGACGAGTATTCTTCGCATTGAGGGTGTGTGTAAGTGATAAATCATTTCTTCAATAAAACGATTCTGAGCGAAAGCTTCAAATACTATATAATAATAATAATAATTTGTGATGAGGAAATATTTTACAAAATGTTATTTAATTATGTTGGGTGTTCGATATTTATGTACGTGCGTGCGTGTGTGTGTATGTATGGGCACGTGTGTATGTATGAGGTAATGAATGTCTTAATAAAAAAGAAAAATGCAATAAAAATCTATTTTTATAAATTAAAAAATGGTCAACCTGTCAGTAGGTAATTAGTGTAATTGGACTATTGATCTTTTTATGAAAATACTTGGGTTTCGAGCTATTTATGGAATTAACTTTTTTCTAATAATAAGTACATCGAATAAAATTCACTAAATTTTTCAAATGTCTAATAATATAGTCCAGTATTATTAATTAGTAACAAAGTAATCCATGTTCATTTTAGATTTTGAACGAAGTGAAGAAGCTAGTGTTTTTACAATGATGTTTTTTTATTTTTTTTTCTGTGCACAACTTTACGTATGGAAATACTTATCCAAAAGCAATGGCGCACACAGGAATTTTTTTGGGGAGGGTTATTAAAAAGATTGAATCAACCACTTTATATTATTATGAATTACATTAATTACAGATGACTATCTGTTGGATTGCTAAACCACTGTAACAGCTAGTTAACCCCTAAAATAAAACGGTATATTAAATTAAAATAGAACAAATTTATTTACCACCTACCAAAAATTACAAATTTTTTAGAGCCCAAGGTAAATCAAAATTTTAAAACGATATCACGCATTAAAATTAGAGGAAATCATTTGTTCTTTATGCTTTGAAAATGGTTTCTCTCATAATGACAGTAAAATTAAAGTAAAGTGAGGTTATACAGAGTCATAACGCTTAGTAAATCAAAAATATTTCTCAATATACATTAATATTACATAAATATCTAACTTGGGATTAAAAGTTTTAAACAAAAATTAATTTTCATATTTTTTTCAAATTAGATACCATTTTATATGACTACCGCACAAAACGATTTATACTGTTGTTTTCAGAATCAAAAAATTAATTATAATTTAGAATAAAAACAAAATTTAAATAGGAGAGATGGGTGGTAAAAAGGATTTAAAACAAGATAACCACTGTGTCCAGGTAATTGAAATACTGATTTTTTAACATAATGTGTAAAGGCACATCAAATTATGAAAATGTTCTGAAAACAGATTAATTTACACACAAATGTTATGAATACAATAATACACATAATAAACGCATTACTAAATAAAAAAATTTCGGGAGGGGTTATAACTCCTTAACTCCCTCTCTGGGTGCGCCACTGTCCAAAAGTTTCGATAAGTAACTTTTTGAAACTGGATTTGCCTCTAGATGGTATTTTAGAGAGGTCATTTTTTGAATTTCTTAATTTTTTAATTTGTTTTTTGGAAAAACTACCCAAAAATTTGATAAAAACGTCTCGGAAACCATCATTTTTTGATCCAAACTATATGAAAATTTAAACATAAATAGAAAATAATATAAAAAAAATTTTGACGCAAGAAAATTTTGAAAATATAAAAAAAAAATTTTGGACATTTTTCTTACATTTTTTTTCTCATTTATTTTTTATGTAATTAACTTCTTTCGTTCAGAATCGTTTTATAGAGGAAATGATTTATCGTTTCTTTAAAATTCAATACACCCGTCAAGAAAATCCAACCTGTCGTGCGAAGTATGTCCGTCTTTTTTACAACTTTTTATTTATAGTATTTAATATTTATAGTAATATTTTTGTTTTTTTTTTCAATCAAGACCTTGTAAAATTTTTAATTATTCGTCTGTAAAATATTTTGTTATACCGAAATATTCGCAATGTAATTCTCCATGTATGTACCAAGTTTCATAAAGATCGGTTGGACTAATTATATTTTATATAATCAATATAATTTTATGTAAAATTAATGAATTCTGTCAAAATGCTAACTTACAACGATTATAAAAAAAAAAAGTTAACTTACCATTTTCGAGATTTTTTTAGGACTGTTGATTGTATATTAAAATTTTATGAATTAAAAACTAACAAAAAACGAAAAATTACTGAAATATTCAAAATGTTGTACTTACCTCGAAATTGGTCAAATGCTTTTGAAATTATTATAAGGTATGCGCGTGAATATTTTTAGTAGTTGGTGAAAGTTTCAAGTTTCTATCTTTATTATTTTGGAAATTAATACTAAATAACTAAAATTGGTATCAAAATTGACACCAAAATATTGATCTTCTAATTCTCTATCTATATTTCAAGTTTCATGAAGATCGGTAGTACCAAATATTTTTGATATGCGTTGAAGTGTGTAATTTTAAGTAAAAGTAATAATTTCTACCAAAACATCAACTTTAAACAGTTATAAAACAAAAATTTGACTAACGATTTTTGTGATTTTTCAGTTCCGTTAAAAATACACATGTGTATGTTTGTATTAAATTTTCAGCTCTTAATATCCATTTATTAAAATTTTATGAATTAAAAACTAACAAAAAACGAGAAATTTCCGAAATTTTCAAAATGCCGTACTTACCTCAAAATTAGTTTTATGTTTTTGAAAATGTAATGAGGTGTGCACGTGACTATTTTTAGAGTATTTGTTGAAAGTTTCAATTTTCTAGTTCCATTATTTTTGAAGTAATGTAAAAAAAAAAATGGATTTACGAAAATTCGGGTTATGCCGTTTTTACCCTATTTTGTCAATTTTTGAGTAGTCTAGGCTTTCGCTTACAAAAAGAATCGAAAATTTGGTAATTGACCTCTCAAATGTACCAACTAGACAATATTCTCGACCCATGAAGTTACTGATCGAAACTTTTGGACCAGTATCTCTACTAGAAAAAGTGTTTCCATACATACAAAAAAAAAACAAAAAAAAATAAACACACACATTTGTAAATCAATACATTCCTCGCTATCGCTCAGAATCTAAAAGTAAAGTAAGACAAAGATAAGTAGAGTGAAGTATAGACAAGAAAGACGGACATACTTCGCACTATGGTTATTCTTCGGTCTTCGGGTCTGATACTCTTGGTGGGTATGTTACATTTTAAAGAAACGAAAATCATTTCTTCAATAATATTTCTGAGCTAAGTATATTAATAATATAAAGAACAATGATAGTCGTCATTTTCAACACCAACCAAGAGTATCTGACCAGAGGAGCAAAGAATACTCATGGTGTGAATTATGTCCGTTTTTCTTGTCCATACTTTTAGTTACCTTTACTTTACTTTAATTTACTTAATAGTTTACTTTACTTCAATGACTAAAATTTGTGTAGTACGACACTCTTAATATCGTAATACGAAATATTGAGTGTAGTACAAAATTAAAAAGTGTGTAGCGATCGAAATAAAATAATCAATATTTAGTCATGTTATTGTAATACTTTAAAATTGATATAGAAAATTCGTTGTTTTTTTTTTTAATCATCTGCAACGGTGATTAAAGAATGTTGTCCTAATACATTTTTTATTATAAAATAGTAATTAATTATTGTTTATTAATAATTTTTAAAAAGTATTTATAATGATTTATCAACATTTCTGAAATTATTAAGTATGTACATATATTATTTTTGTATTGTATTTATTGTATTTATTTGTATTCTTTTTTTCGGAGATGTCATAGGTAATACTTGTAACCAAAATATGTATATGAAGTTTAATAGGTAGGTATACTACAAAATTAAAAATCGATATTTGCTTATTCAGAATAATTTGCAATCTGGGGTTCTTAAAAGCCACCCTTATTTGTCTCTAGTGTTACTTAAAAATTATAAATTTTATTATTATTACAAAAACAAATTATTTTTTACTTGGCCAGATCAATTCTACTATTAACTGAGAAAAGAAAAAAAAATATTTGATGAAAATATTTTATAAATACTTTTATATATATTTTTATAAATAAATAAATAAAATAAAATTATAGAAAAAAATTTTCACCTATCAAAAATTTTCATTTATCAAAATATTTTTCATATTTTTTGTATATCTATATCTAAATAGAACTTGGAACATTTAAAGGCAAATTGTGATACATTACCATTCCTTTTCCAAAACTATCCACATGTGGTTTAAAATGACCACCTAAACCATAATTTACTATTTGATATCTTTCTGCTGAACTTATAGACATTCCAGTAAAAGATTCAATACGAGCGTCTAATGAATCAAAATATCCAAGAGCGTCTTCATTTTCTATCCATGCAACTTGACTCACCCGCCAACTTTCGATTGATTCTCCATAGTCACTAGCCTTACTTCTCAATCGAGAATCTTCCATCTAACAAAATTAAATTTTATTATTTTCTAACAAAATTATTCTATCCAACAGAAAATATTAATCTAAATTTATTTCAATTAGCCAGATGATCTGTTAAAGTATAAATAATTTATTAATTTATGATCATAAAAGACAAAGCATTGTAAACATATAAATGTATGTTAAAAATTAATGTAATTTGAAGAATTTATAACTTACCTTCCCTAAAGACATAGTTTTTAATTTTAAAATATCGTCATCGTATATAACATCGTGATATATTTTAATACCAGGATCACTGTTTATATCTTCTTCTTTAAAGGGCATCAATTTTCGGTACAACGAATATTTTGATTGGTACCGGCATTTAGAGTATTTTGTCGGTATTACTTTTGATTCACCACTTTTACATAATTCGATGTATTTACCATAATTTGGGAGATTATCATACTCCTCTATCTGTGATAAAAAAAATTAATAATTATAATTATCAAGATATTTTACAATTCTTTATCGTACCTACATAATTGTACATGTCCATTGATTCCAATATTTTTTTTTCAATGTTAATTTTAACGAGAGAAAAATAACTTATCAATTCATCAACATTCTTTGGATGATGTAAGCTATTTGAATCTATTAGAGGTTTAAAATAAGATCCTATAAAATTACGCATATTTTTAATGTACGTAAATTTACTAAATACAAATATTTGAATCTTATAAATTTCCTTAAAAAATCTTTAAAACTTAGAACGACGTTTAAAAAATACCAGAAAACCATAAACTATGTGAATTTAATTTATTAAGATATACTACTACTTAACTCAAGCCCATGCGCAAGGATGGATTTAAGGGGATTCAAATCCCACTTTATTGGATTTTTGTTTAAATTTTAGTTTATATTATATGATTTCATTTACTAATTTGCTCTCTTTTAAGATCGGTTGAATTTTATAGGACAAGGTGCTAAAAATAAAATCCTAGAACAACCTTGCCATGAATAAAAAAAAACACCTTATTAATGGTAATACAAATGATAGAAAGTAGACTATTTTTGATGAAATCAAATCAAAATTCAAACCGGTTGTTTTTGAATAATTATTCAAATTTAAGTAATAGGAATAATATTGTTTCTTAGGTACATTATATATTACCTATAATATTCGTATTATTATAGTTTAGATCAACTAATAATTATGTTTCTATATTTTGAATAAATATCTCTGATTAAAGATTAATTTGGTTGATTCATAATAATTACATTCTACGTAAGTATCTAAATGTATGTCCAATAGACTATAATAGTAATAATTATCCATAATACTTAAATTTAAATAATTTAAAAACTTCTCGTTCAAAGTTTGATTGCAATGTATCAAATTCACATCACTACAGGACATCTTTAAGGTAGTATGAAAAAAAAAATATGAAAAACATACGTAGTTTCAATCGGTATTTGAACATTCCAAAAAAATTAATTAAATTTTTGAATTTTTACGCCCAAAAAAAGGGTAAACATGCGTAATGTATCACTCTATACATCAATTTGGCATGATATAAAAAAAAAAACTCAGAAACATAATTTTTTGATCCAAACTTAACGATAATTTAAACATTGATAAACAATAATATAAGAAACATTTTGGTGCAAGAAAATTTTAAAAATGTGAAAAGAAAAATTTTGGACATTTTTCTAACACTTCAATTTTTTATTTAATTATTTTTCCTTTATTTATAACTTATAATACTAAAAAGCGGGACATACTTCGCACGGCGGGTATTCTTTGCATCTCGGGTGTGAAGTTTTTGGTGGGTGCATTAAATTTTAAAGAAACGAAAAATCATTCCTTCAATAAAACGATTCTGAGCGAAAGTTTAAAATAATATATAATAATAATAATTGATGATAAGAAAATATTTAACAAAATGTTATTTAATAACGTTGGATATTCAATATGTGTGTGCGTGCGTGTGTGTGTATCTGCGTGCCACGCGTATTAGGTGATAAATGTCTTAATAAAAATAAAAAATGCAATAAAAATCTATTTTTATAAATTAATAAATGGTCAACCTCATTTTCAAAATGCCGTACTTCCCTTAAAATTAGTCAAATATCTTTGAAAATTTGTATGAGGTGTGCTCGTGACTATTTTTTGTAATTGGTGAATGTTTCAACTTTCTAGTTCTATTATTTTGGAAGTTATGTAAATAATAAAAAAATCCAATATACCAAAACTCGGGTTATGCCGTTTTTTACAGTTTATTTGTCAATTTTTGAGTAGTTCAAGCTTGCGCTTAGAAAAAGTATTGAGAATTTGGAAATATTAACTCTAAGTTGTCTAAAAGTACCAACTAGACAACATCTCCATTTTATAGAATTAATGATCGAAACTTTTGAACCAGTATCTCTACCCGAAATTATGATGATACATACGAAAAAAAGAAGAAAAAAAACACACAAATTTTTAAAACAAATACATTCCTTGCTATCGCTCAGAATCTTAAATTAAATAAAAAACTAATATACATCGGAATAATTATTTTAATATTATCTTGTATTTTATATTTTTTTAAAACATCCCCCTTGAACAAATCATGTGCACGGGCTTGACTTAAATAAATATTATTCTCTTTTTGAAATGCATTAGTAACAAAATTTTATTGAATGATAGGGTGAGTTTTAACATCAAGTTTTCTCTAGATAATAAAATTGTCGTTGATCACTTTCAGAAAATATTAATGATTATTTGTAATAATTACTAATTATTATTGTTTGTTAAGAAAATTAATGATATTGTAATATTTGAAATCGTACGAATACTTGGTATCAAAAACAATACATCGTAAATTTGTATGCTGTATAAATATTAATTTTCAATACATACCTGTAGACTTCGATGACGTTATCATGTACTCATTTAATTTTTCAATGTTAATACATTTCGGCTGACCCTCATTCTTCCATTTTTTATACACTTCAATACCCCAATCCACGACACCAATCATGTCATTACCTTTGAAACAAGTTTCTAATATAACGTAGCATTCACATGCTAAAATAAAAATCCAAATAATTGCCTGTTTGAAAATTAACTTTCAATGAGGAATAAAACATACAATTCATTGGGTCACCAACAGTTTTATTCATACATCTACCAGCCGCCATGTCGGATGCAAGAATCGTATAAAACTGTTGTAGTCTCCTTATTGATTGACTTGCAAGAATTACGTGATCCTCATTAATATGCTTGTGCTCGTCAATTCTTTTTAATACTATTGATGTAAGCGAATTACTCAGTATATTTTATTGTTGAATGTAAAAAATATTTTATTTTACTATTATAATTTGAGTAAATTAGTTTTGGTCTATAAGGGAAAAACGGTAGGTGTTGTGAGCTGGTATTATATATAAGTGTTGAATAAGTTCTACTACGAGTTATTATTGTTCGGTCGACTTGAGATCTGTTAAAGTAACCAATTTTCGGTATACTTTCTTCTAAATCCTGAACGAAGTGAAGAAGCTAATTTTTTTATAATGATGTTTATTTTTTTTTCTGTTATAACTTTTTTGTATGAATTTAATTGTCCAAAAGTCTCGATCAGCTACCTTTTGAAACCGAATTTTCCTCTAGGAGGTACTTTAAAGAGGTCATTTTTTAAATTTCTCAATTCTTAATATTTTTTTTTTTGGAAAAACTACACACAATTTGATAAAAGACTAGGAAACATAATTTTTCGATCCAAACTTTATGAAAATTTAATCATAATATATATTATACTATTATCATATTATATTATATATATCATACAGATAATAATATGAGAAAAATTTTGGCGTAAGAAAATTTTGAAAATGTAAAAAAAAATTTTTGGAAATTTTTCTAAATTTTTTTTTCTCATTTATTTATTTTTTTCCTTTATATATTAAATAAAAAAAAAATTAAAGTAAATTAAATTGAAGTAAAGCAAAGTAAAGTAAAGTAAAATATAGACAAGAAAGCCGGACATTTACCTTCTATAGATTGCGTATTATTCATTAAATCTTCCGTTTTCTGAAGACGTAACTTGACTCTTGACATTAATTTTATAACGTTAATATTATTCAATGTAAGATTGTGTAAGTATAAGTCATTTTTAAATATTTTACGGTGCCGCCATTCATACTGCACTTCAGCCAAAATTCTAATTGATAATTTTTAATAAGATACAATAAATAATAATTATACTAATCGTTCATCAATGATTAATTTCTGTTAGTAATTTGTTTATAAATTATACAAGTGATTTTGTACACAAATACATTAACCCCTTTTTTAAATTCATTAACTATGAATCTATGATCTAATACTTCTTATATCACATATATAACTTGTAAGAAACAAAGTTAAACTGTTTTCAATTTATTCAACAATTTTTATTTTTTTTTATGTGACATGGACTCAAGTTTTGAAAGCATATAAAATTAACTCATTCAAACAATTAATACGTAAATCGCAATAAAGGTATTTACTTTTTTAATTCTTCCAAACGTATTGTCTCCAAATCCAAGTAATTTTCAATTACTTTCATGTGTTCCTGTTGTAAATCGTATAGTTGCATTAATACTATCTGTGACGTGTGCCATCTTTTGGAGCCTACTACGAGTAACAACGAAAAAACAAAGCTTAAATACGTAATCATATTCACGTAATGCAATCAATGAAAATGATGATAATTATTTAACGGTACACGTATTTTAAAATAAATTGTATTACTTTTTTGTTTATTTCTAAAAATAATTTCTTTAAACTCTATATACTTTACTGGTATAATTAATAGTTTTAATAACACGTTGTTACATGGAAAATATAAATCGAATTTCACATAAATGCATAGCCACATAGAATAATAATATAATTATGAGTTTTACATCTAATAATATATCATCATATGAATCATCTGTCGATTAATGGTTTGTGGACATTTACCCATTATCCAATAAATCAGCGAGTAAATAGTTTGTGAACAATATATTTGCTTAAGGTACAAGCTCGATATACATAGAAATATGTGTGAATAAGTTAATTGTATTTACATTAATTATAATTAATTATTTCACATTATTACCATACTTATTATTTTTTTTTGAACGGTTCAACACGATGTTTATTACTACAAAACTATAGAAAATCGTTATAAATTTTCACCAGATTATGGAGTGGTAATGTAATTAGGTATAATGCATGTTCTTTATGGAAACACTTTTTTCATTTGGAAATACTTGTCCAAAAGTTTCATACAGTAACATTTTATATTAGAGATCATAACCAAGCGGTACTTTAAAGAGGTCATTTTTCAAAATTGTCAATACATTTTCCAAAATTATCCAATACTGTAGTCGTAAAAAGAGCAAAGGGTATCCGACTATAAGCTAAAAGTGAATGCTTTGCCGACCCCTATAAGTAACAATAGTCTTGCAATTTTTATGAAATTACACTATTTATTTAATTTAATTAGAGGCGTTCATATGGATGTAGGATATTCAACCCCCCCCCACCCATTTAATCATAACGTGATATCGTTTACGTTGAATACAAAAAGGATAAACATTTAAATTGAGTTGGTGCTTTTTTATTTAAACTATTTATCAAATTGATATCACATAATTTTCAATCATAATAATACCGTTATATGAATACTATCATTAAATAATGCAAAAGGATAATAAATAAATAAAAATATCTTTGTAATACTTTACAATTTTATAATTTATAATTTTACTTTACTTAAACTTCACAATTTTATAACCGATGTCTGATTTAATAATATTGATAATGTAATAATGAAGTGAAAATTTGGCGTAGGCAAAATGTAGGACAGAATATACGAAATGCCTTAGAAGCTTTTAAATGTTGCAGTAAAAATTTCTCATCAAATATTCATAAAATTTCACGTATATTATTGTAACGACAACATCAAATAAGCGATCTTTTTCAACGCCACGTTAACTCAAAATTGTTTTAACAAACCAGGTTTACTTAATTTACACTGTGGAGTAAACATTGAAATTGAAAAAGTCATTTTTTTCGATGTCCCGTCGTATCAATTTAATTGATACTTAATACAAAAATAATAATTTTTAAGTTTTAATAATTATATAAATAATAATAATACAATATAAATGTGTACCTTGGTAGTAAGATTTACTTATTTTCAAATACAAACAATAAATGTTGTAACAAAAGTTATGTAATAATTATTATTTGTGGTTAGAAGTATCCAGTTTAAATTTTAAGTACATCTTATTTTGGTTGTTTTTAGATAATGCTTTTGATAATGATCTGTTATTTTTGTTCATTCGTTATTAAATAAGACAAGTTAACAACCTATAATTTTATTTATTTATTTGATATATAAACATAAAACATCTTAGATTAATATAGTCTATAGATAAGTTTTTAATTATTTCTCCAATTATATAAGATTCAAATTTTAAAGAATTTAGGCAATAATATTTTGCCCTGAGCCTGACAAAACCTAGTTCTATCCTTGACTCTGTAGAATGATTCATCATAACGTGTACGTTCTGAGCTTGTAAACTAACAATTAATATCGCAATAAAATTGAGGAAAAAACTGTTAATAAAAGATTTTTATTAAAAGGGTTCTAAAAATCAGATGATAAAAAAATATTATTTCAATGAAATTATAAGAAAATGAAAAATTTCGAAAATTAGTAAATTTTTGGAGAAACAGTTTAAAAATTCACCACTAGCAAAAGATTATAATGTTTAAATGTTTAAAAAATATTCAAAGCTTTAGATCTAGAATATATTTATCGGTTAATCATAAATTTTGTTATTAATTAATGTTATGATTGCTGCCATCTCGAATACTTTTAAAATTATTTTAAACATCTTAAAAATGTATCTCTTGTTAGACGAAAATATTAACATATTTTTCTAAAACTGTATAAGTTTTAAAAATTGTATTACTTTATATTATTTCTTTGGATTATTAATAACAAAAAGAAATTTGCAATAATTCTAAATCCGAAATAAATAAAAAAAAAAAAAAAATAGCTGGGCATACTTCGCACCATGGGTATTCTCTACTCCTCATGTGGGATTTTTAGGGTGTGACGTGTGTTAAATTTTAAACAAACGATTGACTAATCATTTCTTCAATAAAACAATTCTGAGTGAAGCTTCAGCTTATATAAGACAATTTTACTTAAAAATTATAAAGTTCATTAATATTACAAAAAGTATTATATTGTAATTAGCAAGTTTTATTTCCCACTTTTAACCGAGAACAGGAAAAAAATATTTGAAAAAATTATCAAAATTTTCTTGCACTTAAAAATTTCTTATATTACCTATTGTCTCGCTATATTTAAATTTTCATAAAATTTGAATTAAAAAAAGATAACTTTGAACGCGCACTTGCCAATATTGGATAGTTCTTCCCAAATTTTGAGAAAACTATCGAGTATTTTGAGAAATTACTACTCAAAAGTACTATCTAGATTCTAGACTCTAGAGACAAATAGTAATTGTCGATTGTTGCCTGTTGAAAATCTTGGACAAGTATTTCTGTACGAAAAAGTGTTTATAGAAAAAAAAAAGATAATAAATAAACATCATTGTAAGAACACTAGCTTTTTCACTCCATTCAGAAGCTAAAAGAGTGTAATAAGAAATAAGAAACAAAATTATGTATTTCTAATGAAAAACTCCTTATTTATAGGTATAAGTCAAATACATTATTTTAAACAAACCAAATATGTAAATGCCGAAGCCAAGTAGGATCTGTATACCTCTCCTTGAAGATGTACCTACTACCTATCAGATTTAAAATCTGATTCGTGAGTTCATACTTTTTTTTATAATTTTTAAATTTTTTTTGCTATCTTTACTTCCTTGGACAGTTTAAATAAAAAATATCCACCCATTTATTGCGAAAATCCACAACTCGTGGGCCATTGGTCAGTAATGTTTGAAAAAATTGTTAAATACTTAATGAGAGAACTGAGATTCGAAGTCGGTACCATTGTAACAAAGTTCCTCCAAATTACCACTAGATCGTCCGAAACAGCATGACACGACGATGATAAGACGATATCAATTTCAATAAAATCATCTAATATTAGAAAAGAAAATGCTCAAATCATTTACGACTACGTTTGCCAGCCACTCCAACACTGTTCATATTAAAAATTACATAAATCGTAAAAATGGGAATGACTAGGTACTTTAAAAAAAAATAATAATAATAAATCCTCAAATTCAAAGTACAAAATATGTGTTTATTATGAAGTTTATTTTTACAATTACATTTTAATATACATAGAAGAAATCAAATTAAAAATTAAATTGATAGTACTATTGATAGTCCAGAGTTGTTTCATGTTTGTATGTACTGAAAAAAATAAAAATAAATAGGTAATTAATAACAGAGTTGTAAAACTTATTTACTAAGTAATTTTGTAAGACAAATTATGGTAATTCATAATAACTGAGATTGGGTTGATTAAGTTTGAGATTTCGAATGAGTCTACTTCTATTTATTTATTATTGTGTAGTTAAGTAATGTGACCATATAATATTTATTTATTATTTATGTACCTAATATATTAGGGTAACGAATTTACATTTTTTACTGAAATATTGCACTCATATTACAAAATTAGAATTTTCTTTTTAATTCTTATTTTAATCAAAATTATTGAAATAAAATAAACAATAACTTTTGTAATTTCAAGTAATAAAATTGACAGTACACGCTTACAGACCACAACACACTGGGAAATAGATAAAAATATCTTTAAATAGGCTGTTACCTATCGATATGTAATTACATTGACCACAAATTGTATTAAGACTACACACATGGTAATTGACGGCGCTTAATATTTTTGGGCTCTGGGCTTTTTTTTTTTTTTTCTGAGGGAGGGATGGATAACTGTACCATATATAAAATTAAAAATATTTATCCATACCAAATATTTTTCAAGTAGATGAAGTAGCATTATGATTTACTTTTGATTAATTAAAAATTATGATAAAGCTTTAGTCAAAAATTTTCGAAAAAAAACCGAACATACTTCGTACCATTGGTAAGAATATAAACGGTAAATCGATTTTTCAATAAAACGACTCTGAGAGGAGTTTCAATTTATCCGAGAAAAAGTTATTTAAAAAAGTTTATTATTATTACAGGAAAAAAAATTATTTTTTACTCAGTTAGTTTTATATCAAGTATGTTTAACAACTCAATAACAGTGTAATCCATATAGGTTTAATTATTCATTATAATTATTTATTTGTCTACTTTATTAATAAAGTATATAAGTAACAAAAAAAAAAATGTATGCGTTAAAATTTTCTTACTTAAAAACTGTGAACAAGAAACGTACTAACACTACTAACCTAACCATTCAGAACTATTTGAAATTTTCTGATCTAAGTTACTGCTTTTATTATACGAAAAAGTATTTCTAAAAGAAAAAATCTTTATTATAAAACTGCTAGCTCCTTTACTCCTCCTAGAATCCAAAATTAAATAGAAAAATATAAAACAAATAAGAAATGAATAAAAAAAAAACATACTTTCTATGTTGCAAACTTTTACATTCTAAGAGAAGCAAAGAAGCTAGAGTTCTTACAATGATGTTTATTTTTACAATGAAGTTTATTTTTTTTTTTCTGTATACAACTTTTCGTATAGAAATACTTGTCCAAAAGTTTCGATCAATACCTTTTCAAAACCGGAATTGCCTCTAGATTATACTTTAAAGAGGTCATTTTTTGAATTTCTTAATTCTTAAATTTTTTTTTGGAAAAAACTATCCAAAGTTTGACAAAAACGACTCGGAAACCATAATTTTTTGATCCGAAAATTTAAACATAGATAGAAAATCCTATAAAAAAGATTTTGGCGCAAGAAAATTTTGAAAATGTAAAAAAAAATTTTGGACATTTTTCTAACATTTTTTTTTCTCATTTATTTTTTATATTATTAACTTCCCTCGTTCAGAATCGTTTTATTGAAGAAATGATTTATCGTTTCTTTAAAATTCAATACACCCGTCAAGAGAATCCCACCCGTCGTGCGAAGCATGTCCGGCTCTTTTTTTATTATTATTATAAATTATTAAATAATTTATGTATAATAAACTTTTATAAAATATTTATTTTTTCCATATACCCCAACGAATTATAATTAGCTGGGGAGAAAATAGCTTTATTTTTAAAAAACAATACACGAGCTGAACACATTCCGGCGTGTTACCACTACAAAACCCGAAAAAATGTAATTATGTAAATAACGCTGCGAAAAGTATCTAAAATTGCATTATAAATAAAGCAAAATTGCAATCAAATTAAAAAAATGCTGAAAATTGCAAAAAGTTGCATTAAAAACTTCTAGATTTCAGTTCGTACTTAATACAGTTTTAGAATTAATTCAAAAAATAGCTGTTTTGTGAATCTGATTTTTAGAAAAATATTCGTGCTTAAATCTCTAATAAAATTTATTCCAAAATACTTAAAAATATATAACCTAACCCGAGTTTGTAAACCATTGTGTATGTATTAAATAGATATATAAATATATTATATAATAAGCTTTTTTGTGTACTGTATGAATAAACACGACGTTCTATTATATGCATACCAGTAAAAACTCAAAGTCGTGATGACGATAATTTCGTTTTATAATCGGGTTTTATATTCATCGAGACATTATTATCACTAGTATTATATAAAATATTAACACTGAGTGAATTTATTTATATTAAACCGAAAATGCGGAAGTCAGTCATATCGTATCAACTGAATTGGATGCAATTTTACGAGTATTATTGTATATATTATATTAACATAATATTTATCGATTTGTTTGGGTTTTATAAACTGTGTGCGAAAATTAGAAAGTAAACTATTACCTATATTACCTTAATATAGAAGTCGACCTATCCCAACAAACAATCTAAAAAGTTAACGTCACAAGCCCGAGGGGATAAAAATAAAAGCGAGACGTTCCATATGACGGTTGTAATAAAAACTATTGAAAAATACTAATGTAATAAATGTACAAAAAAAAAAAAAAACATTCTGTTTATTATATAGATACCTTGTTTGTTTAATATTAATTTGTTTTTTACACAGACGTGAACATTGTGAAATTATTGAGGAGTTTTCATCAACATCAACAATGAATATTCACCTTGTGCGTTATTTCTCTAATAAGAACGTTCGAAAGTGAACAGATACTTTATACGTATATGACGTATGAACAATTTTTTTTTTTTTTTTTTTCTTAACCTGTTTCAGTCTGACAATAATAATAATGTGAAATCACAAATAACCCGCCGAATGCTTTGAAAGATATAAATGTGCTTAACTGTGTATGCATAATATTATAATATAGGTATAGTGAAAAATGTGTAAAGAAAAAAAAAATGTATAATTAAATAGCTTATAGAAAATTCTGGATGATTGCTCGGGAGAAAGTAGATTCTCGAATGGTATCATTTCCGAATACGTAATTATTATAATATATTTATACGAGCTGTGCTGTCATCTCGTAGAACACTAATTTAATCACATTAACAAACCGATTATGATATTTTACTATATTGGAAGTTATTTAATGATTAAAAAATAAAAATAAACGGAAAATTGTAACAAGAGTATAATGTTATATATTATATTATCATACACTACAGTTTTAATACCAATTTCTATTAATTAAACAAATAGAGTAAATTAGTAGAGAATATAATTCATTTAACGTGAGACTAATTTGAAATCGCTTTGATGTCATAATATTATTATGATTCTTTTATGAATTTGAAGAATCACTAATAATTGTGCATAATATTATGGTTCATTTACTATCAAAATTGCCACAGAGTACCTGTATAGTAGGGGTACCAAAAACTGGTATTGTACATATTTTTGAACTATTCATTATAACAAATTACAGAAAACAAGTATATACGACTTTATAGTAATGTGTGTT
This sequence comes from Stegophylla sp. TES_Ste_2020, assembly GCA_025469315.1. Lineage (NCBI taxonomy): Eukaryota > Metazoa > Arthropoda > Insecta > Hemiptera > Aphididae > Stegophylla > Stegophylla sp. TES_Ste_2020. The sequence goes on along the minus strand of JAIPRM010001963.1, from coordinate 6,497 downwards.
CCGGTCTGACAAATTCACCAACTATTTAATATCGTTGAAATATTTCACATTGCACTCGCAAATCGAATCGGTATTTTATTTCCAAACGTTCAAGATCACGTAATATAATTATACGAATACACGGATTGAATCTACATTTAAAGCATCAACAACAGCTATTATGCTAGGTATTGTACTATTTTTGATTTCGAATTGTATATTTTTCTCCTAAGGTTTGTTTGGGAGTTGTAAACTAGTAACTTTAAAAATAAGTTTTTACCATTTGATTTACTAACTTTATAGTATAATGTTTGTATGCATAAATACCTAATTATAAGTATAAAAATAAAAATAGTTTAAAATGATACCAAATTTGTGACTACGGTAGGGTAGCCCCATTCGATCAGGATTTTTTATAATGACAACTACTTGCCACATTAGGGCAAATTAGGATAAAAGTTTTGGTGGGGGTTAACACGTTAATTTGATAAATTTGACCTTCCCCTCTCTCAGCTTAGCACCCTCTCTCTAATTTCATCTATTCTACTTGAACTGAAATTTGAAATAAAATGAATGCAAGATCCATAAAGAAATAATAAAATATCCTATTTAACCAAAGAAAGTCAGCAGCATTGAAAAATACGAGGTACCCAAGGGTAAAAAAAAAGTGAAATAATAAATTGGAAAAATGAACATATTTTTGTATATTTATCCTAACTTAAAACTGTGTGATTAATATTAATTACGTTTGAAAAACGTTCATTAAATTAAAGCATTTCGTTTTATTCATTAATTTTTTATATTTTCTCATATCTAATTAACGAGTAATATTTACATTGTAATCATTGTATAGGTCCTATAGTGCAGGTTAATGATATTATTATGTGTCAATATTTATATATGTATAATTTTTCCCCTTTCCTTTTTAGTATGATATACCTGCCTACAATATAGGTTACTATATTATAAGCAGGTATATCATGCTAAAAAGAAGAAGAAAAAAAAGTATAGATAAGAAAGCCGGACATACTTCGCACCACGAATATTCTTCGTTCCTCGGGTCAGATACTCTTGGTGAATGTGTAGAATTTTAAAGAAACAATTAATCATATCTTCAATAAAACGATTCTGAACGAAGGAAGTTAACAATATAAAGAACAATAATTGTCATCATTTTCAACACACACACTAAGAGTATCTAACCCGAAAAGCGAAGAATATCAGTTCGGACGTCCATTCTAACATTGGGCTCAAGTGAACTCCCTTTGAAATAATGCGAATTTTGAGAAATGACAAGTATAAAGTACCATCTACAGCCACATGTTTGAATCAAAAAGCTGATCGACGCTCTTGGATCAATATCTCTATACGAAAAGTGTTTAGGGAACAAGGGGGGGGGAAATAAATAAAAACAAACGTCACTGTAAATTCATAATAAGTAGGGCTAGGATTTTTTAGCAAAATAAATCTGTAAAAAAGCATTTTAAGTAGGTACCCAAAAAAATAAAAAAAAATCATTTATTAATGTTTACTCTAAAATTCAATTCAATATTACACTAAAAAATGTGGACATATATGTTGCACTATAGGTATTCTTATATCATCGGGAGGAAATCGCTCTTTGAGTGTGTTAAATTTTGAACAAATGATAAATCGTTTTTCAATATATCAAACAATTCTGAACTAAGATTCAGTTTATTCAAGTTTTTTTATTAAATAAAAAAAAAAAGCCGGACATAAGATGGGTGTTATTCGCACGACGGGTGGGATTTTCTTGACGGATGTATATAATTTTAAAGAAACGATAAATAATTTCTTCAATAAAACGATTCTGAACGAGGGAAGTTAATAATATAAAAAATAAATGTGAAAAAAAAAATGTCTAAAAATTTTTTTTCACTTTTTCAAAATTTTCTTGCGCCAAAATCTTTCTTATATGATTTTCTATCTACATTTAAATTTTCATATAGTTCGGATCAAAAAATGATGGTTTCCGAGTCATTTTTGTCAAATTTTGGGTAGATTTTTCCAAAAAAAAAAAAAAAAAATTGAAGAATTGAGAAATTCAAAAAATGACCTCTCTAAAGTACAATCTAGAGGCGAATTCGGTTTCAAAAAGTTACTGATCGAATATTTTGAACAAGTATTTCCATACGAAAAATTGTACACAGAAAAAAAAAATAAACATCGTTGTAAAAACACAAAATCTAAAATAATGTAATATTTAGAGATAATATTTAAGTGAATTTTTCATTAGAATTATGTAAAAAACGAGAAAAAAGTCAAAAAAAAAAAGCAAAAACAAGTTGACTTTGTCGAAATCGGAATGATTTTAAACGCGTGTTCGCCTACAAGAATGTCGTCTCTCCCTCCCAAATAATACTCGCGCGAAAAAATTCGCGTATTTTCGCTAAAAAAATCCGCGAAGCTAAGCCCTAACTTGTTTTTCGAACACACTCACTGATGATGCTGGCTTTTTTGTCCTCCAGCGTGTCCAGCTCGGTGGATATCTCGTCGATGAACCTCGGCGAGTACCGTCCGCCCTCGGTGAGCTCGTCGGGCACGTGCACTTCCACCGCGGCGGACCTCAGGAACCGCTCCACGTTGCGCGCGGCGAACTTCACCAGCCTGTCCCATTCGGTGTCCTCCGGGCGCTGTTCCGCCGAGAACTCGAACGCCCCGGACGAGCGGCCGAAACCGTCGTCCCGCGGCATGCGGACGACTCGCACGTTTTCGTTGAGCCTGTACGAGTCGCGCACGAAGAAATCGCCGAGTCCGGACAGGGCGCGCGCCTTGAAACACTCGGCCATGTCGCCCTGCAGACAGGCCCCGTTGGCCGACGACAAATACGGGTCGGCCTCCTCGTCCGCGAAACTGCCCAGCCAACCGAACAGGTTCTTGCCGTCCCTGTTGCCGCCCGCGTCTCGGCCGGTCGCCGCCGCCCCCGTCCCGTTGTCCGCGGCGGCGTTTTCCGCGGGAAACGACATCGACTGGCACGAGATCGGCGGCGGCGCCGCCGTCCAGAACAGCAACACGACGACGGTCACGATCGACCACAATCGACCACCACGGCTCGCGTTCATCTCGGAGCAACAGCCGTGTTATATATGCACTTTCAATCGATATTGTGATATTTTTCCTAAAACAATACATGGGAAATTATTCGTTTTAGACCGTGAACGGAGTGAAGAAGCTAGTGTTTTCGCAATGATTTTTATTTTTTTTCCGCGCACAACTTTTCGTACGGAAATACTCGTCGAAAAGTTTCGATCGGTAACTTTTTGTTAACCGGATTTGCCTCTGGACGGTGCTCAATTTCCAAAACATGCACTTATATCGAAAAAAGAGTTAAATATAAAAATTATTAAAGACACAATGTATACAACTCCCAGTGTATTATGAAACGCATTTCTATATTAATTAACTGTGTTTTGAATCATTTTTGAAAAACATGCTGAATAAGTCCTTAACCCTAAATTAATCACAAAGTGGAGCATTCGAATTGGCTCCCAAATACAGGTAGTCAACAAAATAAAAGGTGCAAAAAGTACCTGTGAATTGGCTCCCACGAATTTAATGTTGAATTGGCTCTAACTACCTTTTTCCCCCAAAAAATACATTGGTTACCAAAATGTTATTAATTATTTAGAGTTAGACATTATATTTCGGGGCATTAATGTTATTTGATTAAATATATTATTATAGTATAAAAATCTCAAAAGAGTAGAGAAGAAATAAACAATAATTTAAAAATTCAAAAAACAGAAAATAATTTAGCTGATTGTTTCGTTACAAAATATATATATATATATATATATTATGACGTTTAAATAAAAATTTACAAGTTTATATAAAAATAGTTTTGAAAAATTATGATTTATATAAAAATCGCGTCTATACAAAAAAATGTGTATATATATTTAAAAACCTAATAATAAAAATGGTGTTTAATAGCTTATATTTATTGGCTAATATTTTTATGTATTGAAATCTTGAAATAATATAAATTTAAATAGTACAATATCTAGCCCCAGATTACTCGAGTGAAAATAATGTACGTAGTATAAAAGTTGACGAGTATAGGCGAATATTATGTTATGAGAACCCCTTGTTTAAAAAAATATTATTTTACGGCTTCGGGAGCCAATTCGAGGGTCGATCTCAGATTTCAGGCGCGCACTCAGGATTTTTTTTTTTTTGGGGGGGGGCTTACATTTTTTCTTACTTTTACTCACACTCAAATACACAAGTATCATTAATTTTTAACGATTTTATTTCTTAT
>JAIPRM010001962.1:5214-33465 GCA_025469315.1 Stegophylla sp. TES_Ste_2020 | reverse complement strand
GAAGAATTGAGAAATTCAAAAAATGACCTCTTTAAAGTACAATCTAGAGGCAAATCCGGTTTCAAAAAGTTATTGATTGAAACTTTTGGACAAGTATTTCTATACGAAAAGTTGTACACAGAAAAAAAAAAAAAAAATATGTAAACATCATTGTAAAAACACTAGCTTCTTCACTTCATTCAGAATCTAAAATTCTAAGGAGGGCTATCAACCCCCGCCCTCCCTTGGATCCGCACCAAATACGCGTATACTCGCGCTCATTTCGCTATGACACTACTCTGCATGTAAACCGAGTAAAAAATTATAGTTGAGTTTTGTATTAATGGTAGTAGGAACTAGTAGAAGAATTAAGAAAAATTCTGAATAGAATTTTAAAATATGGGTAACTAAATTTAATCAGAATCACTCTGGGTTTCTCATCCTTCTCGCTAGATCTTTAATTACAATAAATCATTGATTACACACATTATTAACATAAATCTTAAACAACGGGTTTAGAAAAAAAAAATTACAAAAAAAAAATACAAAAATTATTAAGTACAATGGTACTAATTTTATTTTTATTATACCCGTTCAAATAATGCAAAAGATTTATAAAATATATAAATAGTAGTTATACATGTGTAATTACAATTTACCAGCCTTATTTAATAACATAACAATAATAAATTTAACTTTAGTTACAAGTACAAAAATAATTAATACCTAGTATAATTCAATCGTCTATTGAGTTCCACGTATATCAACCAGTTTATATCATTATATTCATAAACATTGTAGTTCTTGCATTCTATGATAAATACAATTAATAATAAATTAAATAAATATAAAATTTCACTACGATATAAAATATAAAGAGTAGGTATATCCTGAAATCTTAATTGTCACAAGAGGTGTAGATAGTTTGTATGAAATTTATCCAATAATGCCTAATTCAATGCTTGAGTTCGGATGCTTGTGTCTAATTTTATGTCCTTTGTATAATTTAACTCGCCAACCTGGAGTTTATCTAATTTATTCACCTTAGTATAAATGATATGAATAAAACCCATTAGTAATGATCCATAAGCGAATAAAGTAAATGTCTGTGCGCCTCCGTATCTTTCATACAAAAATCCGCCCAAAAATCCACCGAAAGATGTACCTGAAAATTATTTCATTAATAACTAAAATCTTAAATTCATAATAAATTTGAAAAAATTAATCAGGTTAGGTCAGTCAACTATATTTTAATACTATTCTACCTTAAAAATCGAATAATATATGCGCCAAGGGACACTAATAATATTTAAAAATAAAATATAATGTATTCACGTATCTACACGTCTACACGTCATGTTTTTAAATTAAATTGTAATAAATTCGATTAAATGAAAAATAATTTTAAATATTCTAAATAAAAAAAAAAAACCGGACATACTTCGCACGATGGGTGTACTTCGCACGACGGGTGGTATTCTCTTGACTGGTGTATTAAATTTTAAAGAAACGATAAATCATTTCTTCAGTAAAACCATTCTGAACGAAGGAAGTTAATAATATAAGAAAAAAAAAATGTTCGAAAAATGTACAAAAATTTTTTTCACATTTTTAAAATTTTCTTGCGCCAAAATCTTTTTTATAGGATTTTCTATCTATGTTTACATTTTCATAAAATTTGGATCAAAAAATGATGGTTTCCGAGTCGTTTTTGTCAAATTTTGGGTAGTTTTTTCAAAAAAAAGAATTGAAGAATTGAGAAATTCAAAAAATGACCTCTTTAAAGTACAATCTAGAGGCAAATCCGGTTTCAAAAAGTTATTGATCGAAACTTTTGGACAAGTATTTCTATACGAAAAGTTGTACACAGAAAAAAAAAAATAATAAATAAACATCATTGTAAAAACACTAGCTTCTTCACTTCATTCAGAATCTAAAAGAGTACGACGTGAATTAAATATGGCATAATTATTTTAAAAAAATGAAACAAAAGATGATAATTGGTTAATATTTAATAATCAATAATAAAATTTAAAAAAACCTATTATGCATAGGTATAAAAATATAAAATAAAGTTTTAGGTCGTAGCTTCGATCCAAAAAACATGCAGTCTTATTTCCCTTATCCTGAGGAACCTCTTAAAAATATTAAAAATATTCATTATATTGTTAATCCTTGCCATCTCATAAAAATGTATCGTAATTGCATGGGTGAATTAAATTTATCTCACTCTAATGGTATAACATCATTTAATTATATTAAGAAGCTTCATGCAATATAAAAAAATAAAAATTTGAAGTTTGCCAATAAATTGAGTTCATTACATATATTTGTGTTCTCTTAGCAGCCCAGATTTTAAGTAGCAATGTAGCTATGCATTACAATTCTTACAATCACGTGATAAACATTTTAAAAATTCTACTGCTACTGTAAAGATTATTAGAATTTTCGATAGACTATTTAATCTTATGAACGCTAGAAATAATTTTAGTACAGGATTTAAATTAAGACTTGAAATTCTAATGCCATCTCCCTCACATATATGTCTAATTGACCTGAAAAAATTTCAAAAATCGCAAGTCAACTTTTTTCTTTATAACCATTTGAAGTTAGAATTTTAACAAAATTTGTTAGTATTACCTAAAATTACATACTTTAATGTACATAAAAGAAAATTTATTCAATCGATATTTTTGAAACTTGGTACATAGATGGAGAATTTAATTTCAAATATTTTGATGTAATAAAATTTCTTACGAACAAATTATTAAACATTTCACAAGGGTTTGACTGAAAAAAAATTGGAGAAAGTATGGACAAATATTATGATATATTTTTAGTTTACGAACACTCAAGAAGATTGATAATGTTTTATTGCTATCGTATGTATTTTTCGACGCTGAGTATGATGGCGTAAACTGGAATCTGCGCGGATCAATAGTTTTCTATTTATTTGATTTTGGAAATTCAATATTTTTGGTTATTATATTAACTAACCTACTATTTTCGACGGTTTTAATCGCCGTGTTTGTAGTCTAGTAGCTAAGCTGTATTTCTCGAGTATGTGGTACCGGGTTCAAATCTTACCCGATAAACTAAATATTTTGCTCTTTTTTCAATCGTGACTGATTAAAGGTGACACGATATACAATAAGTACTAACTATACTAAAGCGAATTAATGTTGATTAACGATAATTAGAAATTCTTTAATTTATTTTATTATGACGTTTATATTTTATTGTAATTGAAAATTATTTATGGAATATTCATTGGGCGTAGGAGAATATATGAAAAATAAATTTAAGTTTTTCGTTAATGATGTAGGTATGTAACAAAATTATTTTAGTTCAACATTTAAGTTGAATGCGTGATGCGTGTATATCAGTTTAATATGTAAGGATAAGTGTACAATCACAGAAATTGAAATTTGTACTGGAAATCGATTCATATTTTACCCAAAAAAACCTGGGAATCAATTCATTCGTCATCCAAATGAACCCGGAACTCAATTCATACGTCACCTAAATAAAATCGAAAATCAATTCATAGATAAAGTAGATCTCGCGAATCATCTCACCAACACCGCTCTCCAAGACGATCAAAAGTGAAATAAACACTGATAAAAAATGTATTATAATTTCCATATTAGGTTAGGTTGAGTGAATCATAAAAATAATTTTGATAACAATAATAAAACAAATAAAGAAGAATAATACCTGGATTATCATGAAATAGTGATCGCACTGTTCCTTCTAAAAGCTGAAACCATAAAGCAGCCATAGCATTAAATTCACCTTCTTTGCATCCATACTATTAAAAACAAAAATTAAATAAAAAATTGAATTGAATACATTTGGTTGGTAAAAAATTAGAAATATTGCAATTTACTGTAAGATTTTTGAGAAAAATAAACCGTCCCATACATTATTAAACTGTTCTAATATTTATACCTGAATAGGATGTTCAGTTGGATCAATTCCCAATTTTTTACAATCACTAGTCCATATAACAAGTAAAAAACTAATGGTTACTGTTGTTGTGCATACAATCAAAACTTCAAAAACTTTTTTCCAGTTCTTATTTATGTATCTATAAAAAATACAAAAGTCAATATAACAATATGTATAACGTTCATTTTTCATCGTTCGAACATTTCATTCATCGTTCTACCAACTAAATGAAAAAAAAAAAAACAAATCAGACATATATCACACCATCGGTAATCTTCACTCCTAGAGTGGTTTCAATTCTTGATGAGTGTGTTGAATTTTAAAGTAATGATAAATCATTTCTTCAATAAAAAGATTTTGAGTGGAGCTTCAGTTAATACACAATAATAACTGTCACTTTTATATTCAGTACTTTTAATAATATTAAATTAATAACAAAATAATCCATGTTTATTTCGGTATACCGTCATTTCGACGTGGAAAAATATTAAATTATTAAAATCAAATAATTAGTAAACTACTGATTCATGGGGACTTTAGTTCAGATTATCGTATTCAGCGTCAAAAAATACATAATTACATTATGTAAATAATTAAAATACGTATTATTTATACTTATAAAAATTTTTTTTAAGAATATATTGGTACTAACCTTATCCTAAATTTAACTAATCTGTAATTCAAATGGCAAAATAGTGCTCCAGTTAATCCACCAGCTATACCCATCAGAACAAAAATTGGAATGTCATGTATACTGTATGATAAATCATCAAATTTTCCAAAATTTAACAAACCCCTATATGTTAAGTCACCTAAATAGCGTAAAATTCAGTACAACTTATAAATCATATAAATTAGTAATAACCAATAAAAAAAAAAAAAAATGTGTGACTCAACCTGGATGTCCATGATAGGCACTTAAAACAGAATTTAATGTAAACAACGAAATCATTGATCCAAAAAATATACGACAAGTAAGTGCTTGGTTCCAAAAACTTGCGCCCTCTTCCAAGCTAAATAATAAACCACCTATAATTAATTGTAATAATGTTTTAACAGTAAACATAAAAATACTTAATTTTTATCGCATTAATACTTGTGAAACAACGTACCGACTGGAGCACCAAACGCGGCAGCTATTCCAGCTGCTGCTCCACCCGAGACAAAATCTCTTTTCTCATGATCTTCTCTAAAAAAATTCAATGCACCTAGATCTTTATTGAATGTAATACTTTTTCCTTGAGAAATTCCAGCGGCTATAATTGATCCTGCGTGGATCATAGGACCTTCCTTAAAAATAAATAATTTATTTATACATTTTAAGCTTTTAAAAATATTTGCATTTAGTAATTAAACATTTTATAGACTTACACCAATTAGAATATTATAATTACATTTTTTATTCAATCACTCTTTTTATTTGATCAATCATCATTCATTTTAGATATACGAGATGTAACCTAACTTTATCCAACAGTTTCCAATTAGCTATGATTTTAAGATTATTCCTTAATTCTATTTAGTGTACAAATCTCGGTCATAGGTACTTGCGTTTAAATTTATTGATATTATGATTTAATGAATTATTTAACACTTTGAATCAAGTTCTAAGAGTCATGGCCAAGGCTCTGATGTTCTAGCAAATGCATATTTGTTTATTGGTTTGTTTTAGAATATCCAAAGTAAAATATGTTTTACACTTCTCTGATGTTATATACGATTTTTTTGTTTTTGCATATTTACGGGTTTTAATGTATTTTTGCTAATTTAGGGTTTTTACTTTTTTAGTGTCATTTTTGGGTTTATTTTCACATAATAATGAAATAAATACAGGAAAAAATAAAATTTTGTTAAAAACAATGATATTCGGTCAAATTGTTATGTTTATTTAAATTATTGGAAATAAGAAGGTCTCAGTGAATATTTCATAATTTCGCTGCTCTATAACTTGTTAATTGTTTTAGTGTATTAATAGTTCTTTTAGTGTGACTTGTGACTTGAGGACTGTGACCTAGTTGTCCACAACAGGCTAGCCAACCTGAAAACCTACGAGAAAATCGGCATGGGGTCATCAAACGTTAATGTTAGGTTTTCCGACAGCACACCTCGCAAGCCGGGTTCAGAGATGACGAGTGGTGGACGAGACCACCACTGAGCGATCACACATTGCTATTCATCGAACTGAAAAGGGATAACTAAAGAATGACTAAACAATAAACGACATCACATCCAGAAAGCTGATTGGGAAAGTTTTAGGTTAGCGTTGGTACAGGCTGGAGAAAGCATAGCACTACATTCAAAAATTTTAATTTAATTTTTCTCAACTGACAAAAAGTAAGTTATTACTTGTTACTACTAACCGAAATTAACCGTTTTATAATCAAGATTACGGTTAAAGTTATAGTTTTAAGTTTTTTGTAAATAAAGGTTCCAGTTCCTAATTTTTTGAGGGTAACCGGTTCCAAAACCGGTTCTTTTCAGTTCCGGTTCTGGTCCCTGCTTGTATTTCATCCGCCAACAGTTTCACATGTAGCTAGTTTTTAATAAGCAAATAATTGTTTTGTGAAATATATAATTCTTTATAAAAAAATTAGCAAACTTACTTTACCACCCCACATTCCACCAAGTGCAACAGAAATAACTCCAACAACCTTAACAACTAATGTTTTCAGTCTAATCAGCCGTGGTACTTTGATTCCATTTAAAAAACATTTTACTGCTGGAATACCTGAACCTTTTGCCACAGGCTACACATTTCAAACATTAAAATAATGTATATTATATTATTATTATTACAGTAATTTAACATTTAACAAAAAATTATATAAGTAAGTACGTGGTTATATATTATATAGTGTTTGAAAAATTGTAGTGTACTCACCTCAACATACACTATAAGACATGATCCAATTACTGAAGGAATTATATTTAATACTAGAGCTACCAAGTACGTCCTAAAAATACAATCAGTTTCTGTACAGCCATCAAAGTCTAAATTATTTGAAGTCAAAGAATATATTTGTATAAATTATATTAAAATTATAATAATTTAAATAGATAGTTGTTATTTAATAACTAGACACCGATCTAATACTTTATCACCGATTGAATGACTTAAAATTCAATCATGATTGGATATTTACAAATTAATTTATATGATTTATATATGTATTACAGATAAAATGAAACGAACAACTAAGCACTAGCTCAAATTGCATGGGTTAGGGGTAAACCAGAAGCGTATTTAAGGAAGGGCTAGGGAATAATTAAACATTTTACAAGGGTTAGATTGAAAAAAATCAGAGAAAGTACGGACAAATTCTTATATTTGTAATTAACACCCAAATGGTTGGGTAGGTAATGTTTTTCGCCATCTCATATATTTTTCGACGCTGAATACGATGGTGTGAAATAAAATCTACGTACATCAATAGTTTTTCTAATTATTTTTTTCTATTTTGAACATTCAATATTTTTGGTTATTATACTATTATTATAATACCGACTATTTCAATGAAATATTTAATGTATCAGTGTGGCGCAGTGGAACGACAATACCGTTATGACACAACAGTTTTAGGGTTCAATTCTAATCCGGCAGTCCGAAATTTTTGCATTTTAGATTCTGAACGAAGTTAAGAAGCTTATGTTTTTACAATGATGTTTATTTTATTTGTTTTTTTCTTCCTCCGTGAACACTTTTTCGTAGTTATAAGGAATTTCTTCAGAAAACCATATTATTTTGAACTCTTATAATATGAAAGTGTTCACATCACACACTTCAAAGTTCAAAGTAGATGCAAACTACGTACTTATTGATCAATATTTAGTAAAGTACAACTTAATCATAAAGCAATACATGTGTAGAATATATATGTATCTAATGAGAGAATGGCATCAAATATAACTATATACATATTTTAGGTAGTAATTATTATGGGAGGGGACGCTGAAAATGAATCTTCGCACCGGGTGGTAATAATTTATCTATGCACGGCTACTACATGCAATGGAAATGAGTAAAGGCTAATACGCGTTTCTCCAAAACATGCAACTGCAATAGTTAAGCTTGAATTACAATTTACCTAATCAAATTTTTACTATAAACTCAAATCGATAGTCGATACCTACCTTGACTACTTACTAAATTATTTTATTTATAAATATATTATCATATGAACATTAAGTCAGTCAATCAGTGTCAATTAACATTAGCATTTATTATGAGCTGTAAGGTTGAACAATAGGTAATAACTTATTACTTTAAATTTAATAATGTTTAATTTTTATAAAAGGATACGGCTTTTTATCAAGTTGAACTTAAGAGCTGTTCCACTTTCAATAGAAATAAAAATAATTATTCCAATACAGGCAACTGTAACACCAATCCAAAAAAACGTCATCCATCTTGAAAAATCTTTTTGTACGACATATCTATAACCTTTTTTCTGTTCTTCTTCTTGATATAATTCATTTTCAATAACTTCATAATCCAAACTCTTAAAACATTGAAAAATTTAATTTATATTTGAATTAATAATTAAGTATGCACTGAAATTTGCTATGATGACGCACTTAAATAATTTACCTACTTCGTCAATCAGCAGCTAAAATAGTGTTTTGGAAATATCTTATTTTTTTAAGTGTTTTCGAATATAGTTTTAAATTCTTATTATTATGAGCTCAAAATTGAGTACAACTTTATTCAAACTTTATGTGTCTAAGGGCTGTGAAAAATACCCTAAAAAATCGTCTATAAGTTTAATTTATATGAAACTAGTAATATTTTTCAACGATCCCTTTCGTGTTTTTCTACCTATTGTCAAATTTTCTTAAACGTTGGTTCAATGAATACCTACTAAAATAAGTAAATAAAGTACTAGGTAAATATCGCAATGATGATTATAAATAATATTAAATAAACATGAATTAGATTTTAATGATTATACTTAATAAATATTTCTTTTAAATAATGTTTTACAAAGATTTTTTTTCTGTAAACACTTTTTACTCCACAAAGTGCTCTAACTAATATGCTATTTTATAGTAAATAGTTAATTTGTATTTTTTTTTCTATTAATAACGAGAGTTTTATTGTATAATTGTGATGTCCACGAATCGTCAAATATACTGAATCAGTTAAGTGGTAGCCAAAAAATAATCTAATAAAACTGACAAGCGTAAAAACTTTGAATTAATACGAATTATGAGAAAGTGTTATCTTGACTCTAGAGCCGATGGTTGAATCAAAAAGTGGCTGATCGAGGCTCTAAGATCGATATTTCTATACGAAAAAGTGTTTACAGAACGGAAAAATAAAGAATAAACATCATTATAAATTCATAAGCTTCTTCACTTCGCTCAAAATCTAAAATATAATTAAATAGTTTATTTAAATAAAAAATATATATATATAATAAAAACCAAATAAAAAATACTGTTGCGTGCAGTGGCGTATTTTCAAATTTTTCTGGGGGGGGGTTCAAAATTTAGTTACAAAACCAAAACAGTTCCTATGCGTATAATCAAGATCGTAAAATTATAAGGAATCTAGTCATAGGCGCAATTAAGGTGATTTCAGGGCCTAACTGCTAAGCCCCCCCCCCCAAAAAAAAAACTCTAAAAGACCCAGATTTTGCATAAGTTTAATGTTCTTTGGGATGCTAAATCAATCAAATAAACACTATAGCCTGCCCCCTAAATTTTTATTTTATTTAATGGGTCTACAGTCTACAAAGAATTTAATATTTTTCAATTTGGATCCCCCCTCCTTATCCTTTTGATGCGTAATATACCTTTTATACTTATCATTACTTAATTCATTACCGTTATTTGCTTGACTTAAATTTTTTAGCTCTGGGGGTCCAGTACCCTTGGACCACCCCCGTAAATACGCCACTGAATATATGAATAAAATAAATAAATTGTCAATTTTCTTAACTTGATGATGTTTTTTTATAATGGAAACCGGTCGTTAAACAAAAACAATTATAACACTCCAGGCTAAGTTTTTATTTTTATTTATTTATTTTATTTGTATATTTTTTTGTTATTTAATATATAGTGTAATAACTATTTATATTGATTTTATTTATTATTTATTTTATTTTTATACACCTGTATGTTATAGGTTTTTATTTATTTTTTCAAAAATATTAATATTGTATTGTTATTTGTTAGACATGTATATTTTATGCTAAAATTTTTATTATATTTGTTCATATCACTAGTACTAAGTTATATTTTCGTGGTCGATGTCTGCATAAGTAAAACCCAGGGGGGTGGCTGAAGCCCCTCCCGAAAATTCAGGAAATCTTGAATTGCTATCTAATTAGTTATGAATAACATAAAATATGGGATATGGTAGACAGCTGGTAGTTGTTGAAAAAAGTATGTAATATAAGTGATTAGATCAGAAGGGATGAAAAATGTTTGATAAAGACAAGACAAAGACGCAGAAAAAAGGGGGGGGGGTTATATATCATTTCCTTTAGAGAGAAAATCGATTTTTGAGAACGGGGAGGGGGAAGGCGATTGTCCTTGTACCCTGCACTGGTCTCTTGAACCACAGGCGCGATTAAGGAGGACTTGGGAGGTTCAGCTACCCTTGAAAAAAATCACTCGGATCCTCTCCCACCCCCATATCTTTTTTAAAAATTGCTGAAGGTGCCGGACATATTTTTAAGCATGTTAATTGTTAATCCTTCGGAGGACTAAATCAATCAAATACAACATGTTGGCCCCAATAAAATTAATCCTATAATCGAACTAAGATGTATTCAACTGATCGTCCTCCCCGAAAAAAATTTCTGGCTACGCCACTGATAAAACCTGTGTGTTTATTGGTGTACTAATAAAATATTATCTGCGTTAATATATATATTAGGGTGGTTCTAAGTTATAGATGAAGAAATAAAAAAATTAATATTATTGAAATGACACCCCCCCCCTATTTTGTTTATTACCGTGAGTGACCATGACCAAATTTAGCGTAAATTATTTTCTTAGGGTAATGAACAAAACGGAAGGGTGTGACATCAAAAATTTGGAAATTCAAAAATAAGGACTACCTTGATATATATATATATATATTAATATTATTGCACGAGAGTAAATAAATGAAACACAATATTTAAAGGAACATTATTTTATTAAATATAAATAAATACAGTATATAAATATAT
Source organism: Stegophylla sp. TES_Ste_2020 (assembly GCA_025469315.1). Taxonomy (NCBI): domain Eukaryota; kingdom Metazoa; phylum Arthropoda; class Insecta; order Hemiptera; family Aphididae; genus Stegophylla; species Stegophylla sp. TES_Ste_2020. Next base: position 22,351 of record JAIPRM010001962.1, on the reverse strand, counting down.
AAAATACAATAAAATAATGATATAATTAAAATTAGGTACCTCGGAAACAGGTCATTATAATAAGACGTAGGTATTAATTAAATTCGAACGCATAAATAATAATATGAATTGTCATAGAAAATTAATCGGAAAGTCGTTCCGTGATAATAATGATATATTATAGTTCTCTAATCGGCATTTATGGGCATTGAATATTTATTAGACTTATCGATATCTCCGATTAAAGGATCGGCAATTACGAACACTCCATCCGATTCCGAAGCAGACATTGTGTACGGTTCGTTTTCTCCATTCAACGCACCCCTAGCGTTGTTCATCCTGTGAAAATACGTTTTGTAATAAAAATAATAAAGTAATTCAAGGTAAATATATTTTATTTACTCTTTTCTTTTTTTTTTTTAGAAACATCTGTTAATTATTTTTTTTTTTTTGTATTACGACGAGAAGTTAAATTTATTATTTATTAGTTAAGGTTAGCGATGGTGATTGATCGATGTTGTTAGGTCCGGACAATGTTAGATGTGACGCGCGTCTAATGTGTGACAACCATTCTGTGTTAGGTATAACAAATATTATACTTTTAAACATAATAACATATATATATATATATATACATACATATTTACAAACATAACTGTTAGACTTTAAAAATTGTGAGCTATTGGAAAGTAAGTATACATCATAATATTTTAACTTATTTTGTATCATATTTTTTTGTGTATTATTTGCAGGACCAATTTTTTGTTCTCGTACTACAAAAAAGTAGTAAAATTTAATAACATGTTATGATTTTATTCGATACTGACAAATGACACGTGACACATATATATATATATATAATGTATAAATACTAATGTTTATTCAGTATTATCGATGGTTAAGACGTGAATCTCGTAACGAGGATTAAAAAACATAAACCCAATGTTTGAACGTAAATTTGGAATTTAGTGCCAGTGCTAAATTCGCCAAAATTACATCGGATACAATCACACGTGATTATGATTATAGTAATGTCTCACGTCTGTGCGTTTGCCCAGAAAAAAGTTCTATTTTATTAAAACAAGTATAGTGATTGCGATGGAGGTTTCACGTTTTAACCGTCGTCATAATAATTGAATCGCTTATTTCAGAAACCCCCTAAATCCACTTTTTCGATTTTTGAGATTATCGATAAAAAACTGTGTCATGGATTTAAAACAATTTTTTAAAACTCCCAAAAATACTTGACTACTTACTCTTTCAGATATTAGTGTGATTTTTGCTAAATAACAATGGAAGTGATAAAAAATATTTTTGAATTTGCGCATGCAAAATTTTATTTTTGGCGTTTGGGGGTGTTTCTGAAATGAATGATTCAATTATTATCACCTACCAACTAAAATATGTACGTATATATTCTTAGCTATGTTCAAGTGTTTTTTTTTTCATTTTTTTTATGTGCCTAATCAATAAAACTAATTAAATTTCAAAAACTACCGAGTGACTTATTAAAATATATAAAGTATCTCTAATTTTAAATACTACAATAATTCAAATAATTACGCCAATACAGTGTTGTTAGAGTGTTAGATACTAGTTAGCTAAGGATAACTTTCTTTCGTTATTTTGACACGTTTAAAACGAATATCGATTTGTTAGCTAATTGAAATCAATAATTTCGCAATTTATGGTTGCAAATTATCCTAATTACTAATGTGTGTGTGTGTGTGTGTGTGTGTCACTTATAGTATTTTAATGGTGACGACGATGTGGATGATGGTGATACATACATGGAAATGTTATTTACATCATGATTTTTGGATATTAGATAAAAATAAAAAATATAAAAACATATTATTATTATTATTATTATTATGCATATTAAATCATTATCCCGCCGCGGCCGTGAGTACTGTATTAGTTATTTTCCATAGCGCATACCAGTTTTTCATCACCGCGATCGCCTGCTTGATTTTGGCGTACAATTTTTTCATGTCGTTGGCGATTTTCTTGATTATCTCTTCCACGCTGCCCGCTTCTTCTTGCTTGTCCGGGTTTCCCGGATCCGTCGAAGTCTCTTCTTCGGCGGTCCCCTCTCGCCTCCTACCGAACTTCCTGGGTCGGAATCGTAAATTAAAAGAATCATCGTTCCCGGTCAGTTTCTTCCACGTCGACCCAAACCAGTCGGTCGTAGTGTCGGTTCCGTCCGGTTGGACCGTCGTGCCTTCCTCCTCCAGCATCGGCCCGTCCGTGGCCGCATCGCTCGCCATCGAGGCTAGTCGAGAAAACTCGTCGATTTCTTTCATCAGCTTCTCCGTCTTTTCCGGATCCGAAGCGTCGAAAGACTTGGTCTTCGTCAACTGATTGTACAGTTGCCAGTTTTCTTCCGGTCCTACTTCGTTGAAGTTCACGCTTTCCGCGTCCGCCTTTTCGTCGGCGAACGGCGGCGGTGCCGGTGCCGCTCGGCAAATCGTCATCAGTACGACAGCCGACGAGCAAATCGACAGAAACTGAAACGCAACGGAAAAAAAACACGATTATCCTTTTGAAAGACGATTTACTGGAACGTATATAAGAGTCTGCAACGTGCTGACATTTGTTTAACAATGAGGACGAGGGAGGAAAAGAACAATCCTCACGTCAGCTACCCTGATTTACATATTCATTTGTTTTTAAAACAACGCGTTGAAAAAGGCGTAAAGTTTATAGCTTAATATTTTTATTAATAATCGAAGGAGATGTTTAGCTATAATTAAGTACGGAGAAGTCTACAGGCATTTGCTAACACGGGGAAGGGAGGTTTTGTAAAACGTCCAAAAGTGTGCTGATTTAATGGTTGACTTATATCTATATCTATTTAAAGATTGTATAAACAAGGTGTTCCAGTACGATTGGCAAATGTAATAATAGTATTAACTTTTGTTCTATTAGTAATTTTTACTTATTTATTTATTTATTTTTTTAAATTGTTAATACAGCAGTACGTTACAGCAATAACGTATTTTGTTTTTTGTTTTTTAAGACCCAAATTTTCAAATTTGAAATTTTATATTACAGTTTTAGAAAAAATTCGAAATAGCCATTTTGTGAATCTGATTTTTAGAAAAATATAAACATCATTGTAAAAACACTAGCTTTTTCACTTTGTTTAGAATCTAAAAAAGAATATTGTTTTAAACAGAATAATTAATTATTTAATTGAGTATAAAATTAATTAAGTTTGTATGTAGAAAAGTATAATATACATAAGTCTTGAAACTATAGGTAGTAGGTAATTGTTAATTTTATTAGATCGTTAATGCTTCGCGTGGTACCTAGTAATTACCCTCGCTTTCCTACGTATACCTTTGCATCTTTATAGTGTTTTTTATAACGTTTTATATAATATTTAATATTATTTTTAAAAACTTCTGGGCCACTCCCCCCCCACAAAAAAAAATAAATATATATCCTAGATCTAAGACTGTTTTTGATAAATCATTATCATTATAGTATATAGCCACCGCTATATTTTGTCTGTTGCCTTGCCATTATTGTCACCCTGACTTAACACGAGTACACGACAGCCTCATTCATAATATAAAAATATGCATATTTTTTTTACATTATGAATACAACATTTTATAATGACGTATGCATACTTTTTCATATCTATTATATTTGATTTGTGACGTATATAAATTACGATTATGTTGTTTTACGATAAATAAACATTTATAAAGCTTTACTTCGTGTGTAATAATACTATAATATTATCTCTGCAGTTAGGTAATAATAAAAACGGACAAAACTGTCAACGTATTTAATAAATTAAAACCGTTTAAACGCGTAATGACCTCAAAAACCACTTGGTCATCTTCCAGCATAACCGTAAAACAAAACGGTTAAACCTCGAAATATTTGAGAATACATGGAAAATTACCAGTTTTATTATTATTATTAGTTTTAACGACAAAGTTTATTGTATGTATCACCGTAATCTTTCGGTGAAGGACGTCCACTCCGCTAACTGCTGATCAGGCGCGCACTCAAGATTTTTTTTCTTACTTTTCCTCACACTCAAATGCACAAGTATCATTAATTTTTAACGATTTTATTTATTATTACAACAAGGTACCACATACTACCCGTACTACCCCAAAAAATCTATCCATAGTAATAAATTTAGATTCTGAGTGGAGCGATAAAGCTAGTGTTTTGACAAGGATATTTATAACTAATTTTTTATTTTTTTTTTGTATACACATTTTTTTATAGAAATACTTGAACAAAAGTTTCAACCTGCAACTTAATGAATCATATTTCGCCTTTAGATGGTACTGTTAGACGTTATTTTTCGAAATTCTCAATGGTTTAATTGCAAAAATATCAAAATTGTAATATATTTTTGAGAAATCAATCATTTTTATTATTTATAAATTTAAATAAAAGAAATTTTGGGTGGGGCTATAGCCCCAAAGTCCCTCCCTTGGGTGCGCCACTGCTGCTGATTAGTTGTATTATTCTATTTAAAACGATACGAGCTCTAAAAATTACTCTTCAATTATTGAATATTCTGCCGGTATTAATGTGAGGTTTGTAAAAACCAAAATGTTGGCATATAAATCGAAAACGTCACTGTGTGATACTACGTGTACCATACAAGATTACAAATTTTTCGGGACAGTTCACAAAAACTGAATGATTTGTTTCAGATTCTGAACGAAGTGAAGAAGCTAGTGTTTTTACAATGATGTTTCTTTTTCTTTTTTTCTGTGTACTATTTTTCGTATGGAAATACTTGTCCAAAAGTTTCGATCAATAACTTTTTGAAACCGGATTTGCCTTTAGATTGTACTTTAGAGAAGTCATTTTTTGAATTTCTCAATACTTCATTTTTTTTTTTTTGGAAAAAACTACCCAAAATTTGACAAAAACGATTCGGAAACCATCATTTTTTGATCCGAACTATATGAAAATTTAAACATAGATAGAAAATAGTATAAGAAAGATTTTAGCGCAAGAAAATTTTGAAAATGTAAAAAAAAATTTTGGACATTTTTTTTCTCATTTATTTTTCATACACTTCCTTCGTTCAGAATCGTTTTATTGAAGAAATAATTTATCGTTTCTTTAAAATTCAATACACCCGTCATTCGACATGCGAAGAACTCTCCGACGAGCGAAGTACACACTTTTTCATTTTCGATGTTGTGAGCTGAAATTTATTAAAACCTTACACATATATACGTAATTTATAGCTTACGATAAGTACTCAAAAGATCATAAAACTCTTTTTATTTAAATCAATTTTTTACAAGCGTTTAAAATAAGAATTTTGACGAAAAACCTTGGCTACAGTACTGCGTCACTTGGTGGGGTAGAACTCTACTTTGGTACTTATGTCATTTTATAGTCGTCTTTCAAAAAATATTGACTTACATGATATATCTATATCATATTTATTAATGTTGTCTGATTATCTGATTGGTATCTGATGGCGTTTTTTTAATTTTTTTGGTAATCCAATTCATACATAAACAATAATTATTATTTTTGATATTAGTTCATACATATTCATACCTAGAGAGTCTAGACAATAATAATATCTAGCCTTCCGAAGACTCTCATATTACCTATATGGTTATATTGTGGATTGGAACTTCAATGGTTGAAACGTCCTATGAAAATCACTTAGAAATAATAATAAAATAAATGCAATTTATACTTGAATTTGTTTCTTTGTAAATATATTTCGAGTAAATTGTAATAGGTACGTACCTAGGTACTATAACATTAGGTAGTTAAGAACATTTTTTTTTTTTTTTTTTTTTGAAATAACATCCTGTGGTATTTACGCATATTTATTTATACGACTGTAAGAGAATATTTTGGTTGACCTCTACTAGTATTTATGAGGCACTTAAATTTTAGGCGGAAAATAATGCAATATTTGCTATCATAAAAACCGCATATACCAACTTATAAAACTGAACCACGGTAAATGACTAAACTCATCGAACAATTTTCCACCCATTTAATTATAAATGATGAGGAAATTTTGTTTTTAAATTAGGTACACTATACACTTTTCATATTTGGTGACTTGCTCAGCCAACTATATCGTTTTAGAAGGTTGTATGAAAAATAATAATTTCGAGTATCTATTTCAGTTAAATTATAATACTAACATTTGAATTATATGTGTGTATTATACACGTGTGTTTATCACAAGAAAATGAACTAAGATTTTACATTGAAGCCATCTACTTCTAATAGTTCTAGTCAAGAATAAGATTACCACAACAATATGAACCGAGATTTCGACATGATGAAACCATCTACTTCTAGTCAAAGTAACAACAATATGAACCGAGATTTTGACATGATGAAACCATCTACTTCTAGTCAAAGTAACAACCACAACAATATGAACCGAGATTTCGACATGATGAAACCGTCTACTTCTAGTCAAAGTAACAACAATATGAACCGAGATTTCGACATGATGAAACCATCTACTTCTAGTCAAAGTAACAGCAATATGAACCGAGATTTTGACATGATGAAACCATCTACTTCTAGTCAAAGTAACAACCACAACAATATGAACCGAGATTTCGACATGATGAAACCATCTACTTCTAGTCAAAGTAACAACAATATGAACCGAAATTTCGACATGATGAAACCATCTACTTCTAGTCAAAGTAACAACAATATGAACCGAGATTTCGACATAATGGAACCATCTACTTCTAGTCAAAGTAACAACCACAAGAATATGAACCAGCATTTTAAATTGATGAATTTGTCTAGTCGAGGAGAAAAAAATGTTGATATGACAAATGCAGCTACAAAGTCCAGTTTGAACATAACTCAAACCTGTGAGGTAAAAATTTTATTAAAATAAAAATTTTTTTCACAAATTTCTTTTGTAGGTAAGTTGGTATTTATTTTATTCATAGGTACTTTGCAAGAGCCTGTGATAGAAGAGGCTAATAATTTATTGACATTTCTTGTAGGTGATATATTTGAACTTTTACAGTTTGATTTAATGAATTGTAAAATTAATAATTAAAAGCTTTATCTGAATAACAAGTTCTGTAGTAGAGGTGGCTAGAATTATTTAGGGAGTTAAATTATTTTTATTAGGAAGTTCTAAGATTGTTATTATTGTAGAGCCCAGATTGCTTAACACCACTATGAAATTATTTAATTGTTTTAAAAGTATGTTTGTTAATTGTAATCATTAACTTAAAAATAAATTCAGTAAATAATTGTATAATTTTTATTTTATTTTAGGTATATTTTACATTTACATATTCACCAGAACTACAGAAAATCATAAATAATATTATACCTAATAAAATTTCTAAGCAAAAAAAAATGTCTACTTAGGTATACCTATATTTGTAAATATAACACCCTAGCCCTTCCTATGCTATGTTGCTATATGAAATTTTATTCATTTTTTAGTATTGTAGAAAAACAAACCTAACTTAACCTACAAACCATGCACATTAATAAGTGTAAAAAGATAATTTTGAGAAATTATAATATTAAGTTTAAATTTGTTTACAGTGCTCATAATTTTGTGAAAAATTATAAAAAAATATAAAATAAATAATATTTATAAAATATTATTTGATTTTTAAAATATGATTACTAATTGGTTAATATAAAACTATAAACTACTTATATAATTTTTTTTTTTTAATAGGCAATGAATCAAAAGAGTATTGGTACCGGGGAAAATGATTTACCTGGTCCAAGTAATGAGAAATTTAAAAAAAAAAGATGCAGACAACAATGTATGCATCAAGTGAAAAATGCCTCTAATACTAATACTGTAAGTAACAATTTTAAGCTACTAAAACTTAAAACACCATTGTATTTAAAATAATATTTTCATTCATATCAGTTAAATAGCAAGAATATGGCCCAAAGTGCTATTCAATCTAAACCATCTAATCAAGTTAGTACTTATTCAGTTCCAAAAGATCCTAAAGTGGAGTTCTCAAAGTTGCCTATATCTACTCTAAAGCGTTATAAAAAACATTTTGGCGTAGCTATAAGACCCAATATGACTAAAGCTCAAATGATTGAGGTAATTATTTGGTTCATACAGGTATTTACACTTTGCCTGTATAATAACTAATCAAAACTTTATAGCTAATTTTTGAGGATTATATTATTGAATTTTTTTTGCTGTTTCATATAATAAATTCTAGTACTGAATTTATTAAATTGTGTAGGGTTATCCAAAAGTATGATATATACTCTCTCAATAATTAATAATTTTTGCCAAGTCATGTTTTAGATTATAGTTGAATTCATATACTTTTAAATATGCATGATTACAAACTGCACATGTGGCTTGTATGTCACCTCTAATTAGCACAATCAATATAATATAATAATGAATACAGTTATTCTATAAATCTTTGCAATTACCTAGTTTTTTATTCAATTGGATGATTACTCAAAGAATTATATTGTTCATTGAAATAGTTTTTAATGAAATAATTCTTATGCACCAAACTCGGGAGAATGCCATACATAGAGGCTCTTCTGCAGGAGTTACGAAAAAAAAAAAAAAAATGTTAACATGTGGCCTACACATGCGCACATACACAGTTGTGATTTTTCTGCTAGAATGTTGAAAATGAATCGTAACGTATTCGGTCAACCCGTGTATGTTTCAACCGCTCAAACTTTCACAATTATTTCACATTATTTTAAACGACTGATCACACATAACCGACGATTCACTCCAGTTCTGCTTCTACTAAAAATGATGATTATAATCCAACTAGCCGTTTGAAAAAAAAAAAGTTGATAAATGACAATTATTTTCAAAAATAACTCATGCAATTCATCCACTGTTTTCAAAATACAGATTCCGATAAAATCATATTAAAATCATTTTACTATAAATTAAAAAAGTAAATAACTCCCAAAAAAATTAATTTTTTATTTAATTTTTTACAATTTTTTAGAAATCTTCAGCTACCGAATTTCGAAACAAATTAAATTAAATTATTAATTGGATTGTACTTCCTTTGTTAACTTCAAATCCAACTTCTCACGCATATTACTTCAACTATTTAGTATGATCAAATTAATTTTTTTTGAAAATGTAGAGATACTATAATATTAAACCTTTCTAGTCAAAGCTGCTAGAATAATTGAATTTAAAAACATAATAACTGTATAATCTTTTGGATAAAACCTCGCAGTTTAACTAACCATGTATGACAGTTGCGGTTCAACCACTCTGTGGTTTTACCACTGTGGCAGAATCCCTCTGTATGGCATTATCCTTATAATAATAATAATAGTATAATTGTGAAAAATCATCGTGTTCTGCGAAAATTTGATTAAATGTTAAGTGTTCTGCTATTAGAAAATGATTAAGAACCACCATTCTGTGTCTATAATATTAAAATGTTTTGCTTAGCGCAGACAATATCGAGTCTCTAGACACAGAGTATTTTAATAAAAGACTTTTATATTATAAAATAAAACGGATATATAAAATGATTTCCCCCCCCTATTGATTTGTAGGTTTAAAAATAACACACCATTCTCGATTTTGCTCTTATTCATGTAAAATAATCTTAACCAAAAATTTTTATTTTTTAGGTAATTCATAAACATTTTAAAACAATAGCAGTTAAGGAAGAAGAAGTAATATCATTCTTTTTATACTCTGTCAAGACAAATCGTAATAAATTGATTTGAAAAAGTTAAATAATTTAGATACAATGTGAATGTTTTGCCATATTATATTATGTATATGTATTAATATTTATTATTATTAGTGATTTTAATATTTAATAAAAGTTTTATAAATAATTTAAGTATCTATAACATATTTTATAACTTAAACTATCATTAGATTTGAAAGAATTTTCTATTTTATAAAACTGTATGTTGTAGTTCATTTCAAAGCATATATTTTGGCCTAATTTATAGGTAATAATCAAGTCAATATTTTAAATAAAAATTAAAAAGTATTATTAATATCATAATAGTTGAGAGATGTGTTGTTATAATTTATACTGCGAATTTAATTATATATTGCTGGATGAATTTTATGGATAAGTTTTGCTACACAAAACAGTGTTTAGAGGAATAAAAGAAACATCATTGTAAAACCACTATCTTCTTCATTCTATTCTTAATCTAAAATACGATGTTAAACAAATATTTAATATTAGAACATACAATTTTTAACTTTATGATGCAAAATTGAATATCTACACGAAATTTCACAATTATCTGTGTATAACACAATGTAATCAATATTCAAAACCTAATATTTCTCTGAGTAAGTATACACTAAACAATACACATTATAAATACAAATAATACGGACATATTTATGTTTTACACAGTTGAAAAAATCATTATAGTGGAGTTGTAACAAAAACATATTTATTCATTATCCAAAATATTCGATTGGGGTTGAACCCCATTTTATTTTCAAGAAATGGCCTAGGTACTCGTTGTAAAATTTTATGTGTTTTTATAATTTTGAAATAGATTACTGATGAGCAAAACAGGTAGTTGTTTACTTGTGTGAGTAGAAACCATTTACTTATTTAATATATAATATCTAGTCGTAAAACGTTACATGTTTCTATAGTTTTGAAACATAACCTATGAGCAAGACACTGGACAAGTAGTTGTTACTACTTTACTCGTGCGGTTAGAAACTGGGATTTGCATTTGCATATGTCATACTGAGTGCATCCACTGTGTATGCACTTTTTACAGGGTAATTCATTTATACACGTTCACCCCCTTTTTTGGACGTAAAAATGCAAAAATTTGGTTTTATTTTTTCGGAATGTTCTAGTTACCTACTATAAATATTACTGTGTTTTCCATAACTTTTTTTTCATGTCGCCTTAAAGATGCAATATGACAATATGATTTTTTTTTCAAATTGATAAACATCTTATTTAAACTGCAGAATTTGATTCCGGTAATTTATCTGTGGATTTTGAAGAAATTAAATCAAAATTCAAACGAATAGTTTTTGAGTTATTCAAATTTTAAGTATTAAGGATAATAGTTTCTTGGACACATATTTTGTGACTCACGTTGTACGTAATTATTATGAATCAGCATAATTAATCTTAAATCAGAAATATTTAATGTCAAAATGAATAATCATAATTATTAGTTATATTATATTGTGTACCTATATAATGTATACCTATAATGTATCTAAAAAGCTATATTATCCTTTATACTTGAATTTGAATAATTCAAAAACCATTCGTTCAAACTTTGATTTCAATACATCAAAATTCAAAGAATAAAATTCGCAGTTAAAGTAGAGGGTTGCATTTTGAAAAAATTAAGTTTGTATTGCCACAGGACATCCTTAAGGTAACATGAAAAAAAAAATGTTATGGAAAATATAGTTTATATAGTAACTTTTACATTTCAAAGATACAAATTTTTGCATTTTTAAGGCCAAAAAATGGGGTAATTCTTAATGAATCCCCTTGTTTGATGAAAATATTATTAAATGTCAGATTTTCGAATATAAATGATTTCATTGACCAAATTTCATTTTGCATATATAAATGCATATTTGGAGGATTGCAGTAACATTTTTTGTCGTTAATGCCTGTAGTTTACAAATTTTATATGATCTCGATATGTAATGGAATTATTTTGCTTCTTCAATTCGAAAGTATTAATTATTTGCAATAAAATTATGATACAGGTAAACTGATTATTCGATACGCGAAATCATTGAAAATACATTTCTATAAGTCTATATTAAGAAATTTAATAAGTATTTGTATACTTACTATACTTGCTAGGCCATAGTATATAAATTAAAATTTTTTTTGTATGAAACAAATATTATTTTTACCAGATTATTTACTCTTAATTGCCCTATTATTTGCGTTATTCAATTTGATAACACAACATAATTGAAACAAAAATACCATTGAACCTTATTATAACTTTATAATGAGGTATTACCTAGTTATTGTTAATATTTATTTGTTTTTTGATAATATATTGGGGATTTCAAATTATTGATGATGCATATTGTGGTGACATTTTTGTTTTGCAAATTTACAATTCTTTTAGTTGTGTGTTGTTTATTGTTTATGAATTTCTGTTTGTAGAAACAACTGGACCTGGATTTTCAGGCAGTGCCAAATTTGTAATTAGCTCTGCCACTCCTGACCACTCGAAATAACTACAGAGTACAGAGTACATACTCATTTAAAACAATTCATTGATAGATAAAGAAAATAATTTAACGCATAATTATTACGCTTTTTTGGTACCTATATGTTTTTTATTTAAAATAATATACTTGCACACTTGTATTCTCTTTGTCGCACTTCTATTGGGTACATATAAATGCAACCAATACTACCCAAACGTATTATAATAATCTATAATATTTGTATGGTGATGACTTTTTACTAGGTATCATAATTTATCATCATAAAATCTAAAACGAAAATGAATTTGAATAATAACGTCAATCAGAAAATTTAATGTTAATGTTAATCGCCGGTGTGAGAATTGAGAAATATGGTTTGGCTTTTCGGAGGTGCTAATTTTTATTTTGGGGTTGCCTGAGAGCTCCTAAGCACCATACGCGTGCGCAGGGGGTATGCAGTTGCGCGTACCCTGAACACAACCTGGTTTCAAGAAATAATAAAGATAAGTAAATGTGTGCGGTCTTCGAACTTATTTAATAAAATAAAATTATTAGTAAATCCTGTCATGATTACGAAGTCAATGTTATTTATTTTCTAAGCACATAAATTAAGAATATAATATATAAATGCTGATAGTGATAACCAGGGTTGGGATTTTATAGCATTTGCATATTTCTTATGAGATGCTTAAAAAATAACAGAGTAAGCTAAAAATGTGTTTTATGATACAAAGAACTCAAATAAAAAATTTTATTTTGCTTATTTTTGCATATTTCGCTATATTTTAGTTTTTACTGATTTTTTAAGACTTTTTTGCGTCTTTACCCGTTTTCCAATCAAAATCGGTCGTATTTTATGAATTTATATTTTAGTAAACGTGTTTATTTAGATTTTTGTCGATTGAATTATCAAGTAAAATGTAAATGTATTAAGTAAATAGACCGATTACGTTGATGGGTTGATGCAATATACCTTTTAGAAAAAAATAGTGGTTTGTCCAAATTAAAATGTGCTTCATAATACCTTGGAGGGCGAAGAAAATTGAATTACTTGGTGAACTTAAATGTAAGAATATATTATATAATTCAAATACGCACCGATTGTATCAGTGGACGTTGAATACTCATTTTCAACGTGTAAAAAACTTTTTTGGCAGTCAACCGCCGCCGTAAGTTAAAATTCGAAAATTTGACCAAACATTTAATAATTCAACGTAACACTCAAGGCGAACATTTTAAATCGCTTACTTTTATTTAAAAAATTCTTTGAAGATAATAAATTAGATAATTTTTTTTACAGACCTTCGGGATTCTAATCAGAATGACTAAATGATTTCAAAACTTCAAAGTAACTGCCTCTAATAATTTTATAAGTTATTAAAAAATTATTAACTAATAAATTTCCTTTTTTTTTTTTTTTTTCTTGCAGATTTTGTTGTTTTTATTGCATATTTATGCAATTTCGAGTGCTATAAAATCCCAACCCTGGTGATAACATTTTTATTACACTTATCTTCTACATTCTACACCAGCTCAATCTGTGATATGCGTGTCTCTAGGGGTAGGTGCCTGAGATGTCAGCGGTATGCACAAAAATTTTGGTAACTGTGAGAAAAAGCATCGTTTTCTAATCACAAATTCACATATTTTTCATTTTGCATTATGAAACAGTTAAAAGGGTCGTTTTAATGTAATTAAAAAAAAAAATGTATCAAATAATTTTTGAACAAATTTATTAATACTGCCTCGTTTTGTTATAAAATAGCATTAAAATATATTTTCATTTTTATCAATGAGATCCACAAGATGACGTCCATCTCAAATCGAGCAAGAAAGTGCTTCTTCCCACGTCCGCCTGATTTAACGGTTTGTGATTTTTTTCCTATGACAGTATATTAAGAGTTGAGCATACCAAAGAACACCGAGGACACAAAGAATGAAAATCTCGAAGAAGTGGCACAAATCTCACAAAAAAAGTTGCTGTGAAACTTCAAGTCTATTTTTCAGAAACGCTTTGACTTGACGAATTTGTTGCTTGTTTCCAGAAAATGATGTCATCTTGTGGATGTCATTTATAAAAATGAATAAACAATTAATAGTTTTTTGTAGTTTTTAATGCTATTTTACATACATGAAGCTGGTATAAATGAATTTGGTGAAAATTTACTTGTTGATTTTTTATAATATATATTTTTAAAATCATCAACTTCTGCATACGTAGACTGGCACATTATAATTTCAGGGAAAGATGAGACAAGTTACAAATCAAATAGTTAGTAAAATATTTGTATATTTTTTTTTATATTTTAATTTTAATCGCTTAATATAACTTTTAGGGGTCGCCAATGGCTAAAAGAGTTTCGCGCACGCTTATGCCTAGCACCCTCCCCCTAGTCGCGCGTCTATACGTTCCAGATCCAGTTCCAGAGTTGATTTTCGAAATTCGTTATGTTTTCAAAATTTATTTTTATTCGCATGCGCTCGAAATATATCATTTTAAAATTAATCGCAAACGACAAAAATATTTTGGAAACGATATGTAGATAATAAATATGTTACGAATAAGTAAGTTTACTTTATTATAATATTATATGTAGAAGAAGAAACGGTTAAAATTAGAGGTGTTTTTTTTTTCACAATTTCGTATAAACTATTTTATTGGGGGAACGTGTTATTACAATATTATTATTATTCATAGGTAGTTTTCGTTTTCGACCCGTAAAAAAGACTTACCGTGGCGGTTTTCATTTTTCTCAAATGTGTATTTTTCGGATCCGTTCTTGGGACGCGCGTCTGCAGAACTCTCGGCGGCCAACTGAACAGGACTGACGTTCCGTACTGTGGTACCCGAACCCTATAAAGGGAAGGCCTTGAACGGTTATCTGTTGTTTTGACTTATTTGTTTTCACACGGTGTTAAAGATGGATGGTCTCGATTATTAAATCGCGCGCGATGCGTCTTCGGCGCGAAAAAAATTTCAAACAAAAAAAAAAAATTATATAACGTCCAATTTGTCGCACATTACACGGTTTGACTATTCGGAGTCCAATGCGGTGGCGAGATGACTACAGAATATTTTTCGATACTGCTAAAACCTTGAAATATTATTGCATCCAATACGTTTTCCAGGCAAACCGAGTGAATATGATTATCTTTCCCTCTCGCTTCGTGCGTATGACTCCGTAATATCCGATCTGGATATTTCAATGTCGTCTTGTTTTTTTTTTCTCTTTTTTTTTTTTATATAATATATAATATTTTACGATATGATTTAAAGTGTTTTTATTTTATTTATTATTATTATTATTATTATTATACATTTATTTATAAATATCATTATTCGCCAATTCCAATACACGGAACGTAAATAACATTGAAAAATACAAGTTTTTACCTGCATAATATATTATAATATAGGATGTTGGAAAAGAGTAATTAAAAAATAAAACACGAAAATTAAATATCAATTCAATTAAATTGGACAAACTAATTATTATAAAAATTTCTTCCCGGAATACGGTTTTGCGTCACTATTGAATACCTGAAGTCTTTTTTTTTTTTTTTTTTACACACATAATATGTTATTTCGATAAAAACCAAAAAGAACTAACACTTAACTAGCACGCGTTTTTCAAAGTTATACAGTGACTAGTTTGTAAGTTACTTTTTTATGTATTACCTTAAAATATAACTTATTTTCGTTTTATAAATAATTTTAACTTGACTATATATTCATAAAACTGCAATTAATTCTAAACATATTTTATCCACTAATTTTTTGTACATTTTTTCGCATTTTGTTTTTAACGGACATAACACAATTTTCGAATTCGTACGAGGAAATTATCGACTTTTAACCTGACAGTCACTCAAAAGTCAAAATTGCTTATATTTTAGATTAATTATTGCATGGTTCGTTTAATTTTTTTAGAGGATAACCTAACTCGAGCTTGTCGACAAAAAAAAAGTGAACTTTCTCAACTTCATAGTTATATATTATTTAAACAATTTTCAAGCTAAACCAGTGACCATATTATTATACAATGCCGAGTGTTTATTAAAGGTTATAATAGAATATTATTGTGATTTGTAAATGTTGTTGTTCGCCCAGTACACATTTTGAAGTTGTTAGTCATGAAGAGTTTTATCCATATCAAGGTTATTGATAAACAGGAACTAAATACGTTCAAAGGCAAACTTAATATTAAAATGCAAATCAATTAATAATTATCATTGTATGTACACGTTTTGGACAATTTATTGAAAAACTCGTTTTCGGTGTTTACGTTTTATTCGTTAGAAAAAAAAAAGCGATTGTTGGAAATTATAAATGTATGAAAATGACAAGAGGCCGGAAGTATGTATATGAATTTGCATGTCTGTATCTAATGATCAGATGTGTGTTTTGATGTTTAACATTAGGGGAAGGGGGTAGGTATAAATCTCAATATCCCATTCAGATAAGAATGTTATTCAATGAACAACAAATTAATGCTGCTACATGGGTACAATCACAAAATTATTTCGGGTCATTTTAATTTATAAACTAAACGCGTGAAGGTTAGAGTTTATTATTTATTATTTTTCATCTAAAACCCATTTCTAAATACAGTTTTGTACGTCATATTTACTAGTGATTTATATTATACTCCTTTATACATTGTTCACTTACAATAATTTAATTTAAAAATTAAAATTGTACTTGAGAACATCTTAAAAAAATGACGGCATCGTTGTCGTTAATCTTAAAAATACTTAAAATTATATTATATATTATTTAATTTAATATTATTTTTATAGTGTGATTTTAAAAGACATTATTAAAGAGTTTGCAGCACAAAAAATAATTTTTAGATTCTGAACAAAGTGAAGAAGCTAGTGTTTTTACAATGATGTTTATTTTTTTTTTTTTCTGTTAACACTTTTTCGTATAGAAATACTTGTCCAAAAGTTTCGATCAATAACTTT
>JAIPRM010001961.1:0-33478 GCA_025469315.1 Stegophylla sp. TES_Ste_2020 | reverse complement strand
TATAAAAAAGATTTTGGCGCAAGAAAATTTTGAAAATGTAAAAAAAAATTTTGGACATTTTTCTAACATTTTTTTTTTTATATTATTAACTTCCCTCGTTCAGAATCGTTTTATTGAAGAAATGATTTATCGTTTCTTTAAAATTAAATACACCCGTCAAGAGAATCCCACCCATCGTGCGAAAAACACCCATCGTGCAAAGTATGTCCGGCTTTTTTTTTTTTGAGCATATTTTGGTAATTTTTAGTGCATAATTGCTTGCATATTTAAAAGGTTTTTAGGGCATACAATTGTCGGCCTTAATAATAATATTAATTAACCGCTAGCGTCTCCCGTCGAGTCAAATTCACGTGCGTTTATTAATTACAACCAAACTTTGTGTTCCGTACAGGTATCCAAAGCGGTCTGCCACAAGTCAGCTACGTGAAAGCCATAGACGTGTGGATGGGCACTTGCACAGGTACGCGTGCGGTTTTATACTCGCGGGACGATTCATTTGGTCTGGACGTGATGTCGTTTAGACACCGCGTATTCTCACTGCGTAGGCACTAGACAAGCGCTGACTTCTGTACCGGATACAGCATAACCCGTAGGCCCAGAGCAAGCTTTAGGGTGGAGTGAGGCGTGGGGAAATTTTTATTAGGCTAAGTCTCAGAGTTTATTTTATTTATTTTTTTTTTTTCATGATAATAAGCAGAAATTAAACTAAGTGCGCTTTCATTAATTTCACATATTATAAATAATTAATAATAATATAATATTGCGGTATCAAAACTTTTTCCATCAACCGCGCCGTTTTTGGGCCCAAACATTTGTCATTATGTCCTTCTTAATGAAACTAACTAACGAGCTTTTATAATAATAATTCAGCCTCATAAATTAATATTTTTATAAAAGTTCTAATATCTTACATACAGCTGCTGAGCTACATATAATTTTTTTTTTATATATATACGATAAAAGACTTTGAGTAGGTAGTGAAATACAATTATATCACTATGTAGTTTTATTTATTTATTTATTTATTTTTGAGGAGAACATAATATAATAAGTGACTATTTATTGCAAAAATATATAGATGGAATATTACAAACCTTATTTAAATCGTTAAAACTCTTAGTGCTGAGGATTTTGGTAGAATTTCTAAGTTATTCTCTTCATGAATTAGAATAATGTTCCTTTTTGTGAGAAAAAGAACAACGATATTATTAAAAAATTTATTATTGAACATATTGTGTGGATAAAAAACGTTAGAAATTGAGTTTTAAGCCACTTTACAGGACGTAATTATATTTTTATTAAAAAAATAAAATAAATAAAAATTGTGGTAATTCGTCTTTTTTTAATCTTGGAAAATGACGGCACATTATACAATTTTTCCATGTAATGTTTAATGGCTTCCGTTTCCCTTACTTAAATTTTGTTTCTAATAGGTACTAAAAAAAAAAAAATGTAAAAATGACGCAGAGCAGCGTGGAGAAAATTTACCAACAAAATGCCAAATTAAAACCTATAGTGGAGCTATAGTCCCCAAATATTTTATTACCCTATACTTATGATGGTTACTAATTTTTTGGAACACCCTGTAACGCCTCAATAGCAGTCCAGAAAAAAAAAAACTATATGCATACTCAAGAAAAACCTATTCTTTCTATTCGATTTTTAAGTGATTCTGTTGACAAATAACTTTTGGAAAGATGCCTAAAATACAAAATACATCCCTGCGGGTGTAGCTGTAGACCAATAACCCTTGTGCAAACTTTACTAGATACTGTTTTATTAATACTATTATTATTATTATTATTATTATTATTAACGTTATTATTTAATATACAGCGTTTGTGTTTTGCGCATTACTCGAATTCACCGTGGTCAATTACATGTGGAGGAAACTGAGGCCAGACATTTTGAGAAACATACTGACCGAACCTGTGAACGGAGGCACCGCAGGCTCAAAATCGTATGACGAAAATATACCTTCATCGCCAAGCATACCAGTCAGCGTGGTAATTGTTTGCATCGATCATAATAATTAGTATAAAATATATATATGTAATATTATAATAACAGTCATCACTGTGCAATTTGCGATTTTACAATATTCGTTCCAAATCATTAATTAATCTTGGACACTTTCCTTCCTCCTATTGATAGGATTTTTCCCTCTCCCAATACCCAAAAAATTGTTTCAGGTTACAAAAATTACAATCAACAAAATTTGACAAAAAAGACCCGGAAACTAATTTATTTTTATTTTTCAATTCAAACTTTATGGAAATTAAAATTTCAAATTTTAGTAGACAATAATATGAGAAATTTTTTGGTACAATACAATTTTAAAAAACCGGACATACTTCGCACGATAGGTACACAACAGGAGTTATTTAATTTTGATTGTTGTTTTTAGCAATAGACCCAACTTAACTAATTTTATATAATTTTAAATTGGAAAGTATTTTATGGGGAGGGGGATAGTCTGTTCATATTTTCCAATGAGTAGAAAATTTCAGCCTACCACTCAAATGTGGGTGAAATAGCCGTTAACCGTCATAAATAAAGGGAAACGTTGACGAAATCACCTGGCTGTTTTCATTTTAAATCATTTAGTTTAGCACACATCAAGTTATTTACACTTATGTTCACCGCATAAAATCTGATCAAAATCGATGTATATTTTGCTTTAATTGCCTTTTCTGAATTCCCAGTATAGTATATTAACCTGTAAGCTTTTAGCTAATAAATATTTATTTATTCTTAAGTTTTTTTTTTTTTAATCGTTTCGTCAAACGAAAATATGCAAATTTTCATTCCCGGCTGTGTGTATTTTAAAAATGTAATATAAAAAATATTCCACCTCATCATCATCGTCATCATCATTTTTTTTTTTTCATAATAATTTAAAGCGCACATATTTTCACTGTGCAGTGATGAGTATACTAATAACAGGACGAAATAATTACATTTTAACGGGTTAAAAAAATGCACAGCACCTTCGATGTGACACAACAATTATTATTATTATTATTCGTGTTCACAGCACACCCCGATCGATACACCGCAAATTCGTGCACACCTGACCCCCCCCCTGTATTATAATAATGAACCTAACCTATATGTACGTTAATGCTTTTTTTTTTTCAATCCGGTGATTTTTGTGTTGATCAGGTGAAAAAAATCTTACAACAAGAATGCGCCTACTCGTCGTCCGTAGAAACGAACACGGTGTTGGCCAGGAAAATCGACGAATACTCCAGACTGCTGTTTCCGGTCGCGTTCATAGCATTCAACGCGCTATATTGGCCATACTATTTACAAAACTAAAAACCATCCTAAACCCCTCTAAACACCCGCAGCAACTCCTCGACCCTGTCCGTCAATTTTCGTCGCGAAGAACATTAAAAACCACCTAATTTTCAAAAAGACCAAGTCGTGTGTAGAATACAATGTGTTATACAACACACGTGTAAAATATACGTATATAATACATATTTATCATAATATAACATTATGTATTCCACAGTGATATTATAGTTTACGCGCTCGAATTTCGACGGTCAAAAGGGGTGTTAAATAATAATGATTGTTATCAATATCACGCTATGATACGTAAAACAATATGATCGTCGCACAATCGACGACACGAGAACCAGTCGTTTAAATAACAATAATAATAATAATAATATGTTATATCACGAGCAGCAACACAGCTCAGACACCGTTTTTGCCTATATAGAGCCAATAATATTAATTAATATTAATCGAAAAACACCGTGTCGAACGCGGACAGCAGCAAAATAAGCACAACGTTATTATTATTATTATTATTATTATTATTATTGCTGCGGCTGCGGCGGGGGGGTATTCGTCACTTTTTATTTTTCATTTTTGACCGTTTGATTTCCACGCGATTATTCTCTTGTTCCGCGTATAACTATAATACGAACACAAACAATAAAAACGGAATTCGGTCAATTCGCACAAACCAACTGCGTACGTACAATGGTGGGCACACTGCGTACGTCTGCCTCAGAGCAAATAATAATGTTGCAATGTAACGTATTATTACGAGCACTCAGACTTACCTACCCGCCAAACGACGCTCGCTAATCTATAACCGCGGCCGTTCCCAAAACATTCACTCCCAACCACCACCCACCCACCCCCCCCCCTCGTCGGTAGCGCTTTTAATCTATTTTGTTATTTACTTTTTTTTTTTTACTATTAGTATTGTTTTCGATTTCTCACACGTATATAATAATAATAATAATAATATGACTTATTCAAAGTTTTCGTTTCGTGTATTTATATATTTCAATAATCGTCAATGCCTGCCCCTCGCTCCTCGCCCAGCAATCGTAAATCGTACACTTATTCGTTCAAAACCCGACATCCCCCCTGTAATAAAATCATATTATATTTTTGCGCTTCGTTTATAGTACTTTTCGTACCGTTGCGTCCGTCCTTCTAGCTGTATAATAATATTATTGTTATGTGTGCGCGGTATGATTCGAGTCGTAAAACGGAAGTTTCATTATAAAAATTATAATTAAATTTTTAAAAATTTCGCATCCATCATAAAAAAGCTAATGTTTTAATATTAATTGATACGTTTCACTGTAAATAAACAAACACTTTATACATAAATGTATTATTATAATATTTACCCGATCCACGTTTTTATGCGGTTCTTGTTGAACTCTTGAACTTTTTTTAATTATTATTTTGTCTAGACTGTAGTGAATTATTTTTTATTCCTTTATTGTGTAAACTTCTAAGATGTCTTGATTTGTCGTTTTCAAAATATTCATTAAGGGACATCGTGCCACAAAAATATCGATTTTTAAATAGACGAGTCCAGAATTTATTTTATATTTTTATTTTATAATTTTTCAAGTAATTTTTCAAAAAATTAACATGATTCTCATCGATTCGAAATATATAATATAGTTTAAAAAATTTTCATCGTCGACTTCACGCACGCAAAGGAAATTAAATAAAAATTAGTACTTAATATATGTAGTATATAATATTAGTACTTAATATATACTTAATAAATGTATAAGCACTTAATTCTCGTTATATTCTTTATCATATTATTATTATGTTGTATTTTGTTTTTATCACAAAATATTCTCCTACGCACATGAAGGTGAATTTAGTTATTCTGCGAAGCAAGTAAAATACACTCCTCCTGTATTATAGTTCTAATTAAAATTTTCGAAACTTTAGAATACATACATAGGTTGATTATTATTATAATTTATCACGATGACATATTAATATTTCGGGACGAGTTTAAACTTTAAAAACATATTGTTTTTGTGAACAAAAAAAAAAAAAAAAAAAATATAATTGTGAATAAAAGTTTGAACGATTTTAAAAATATTTAAATCTATAAATATATATATATAAATCATGTGGTCCAAGATATAATAAAATAATCACTCTATGTGTTATGTGTACCTATAAAATACGATTTTCGATGGGCGCAAAAGAAAGACGTGATACTTCTTGTATGAGAACCACGCGGACGAAACGATGAAAAGGGTATTCCGTACAAAAATTCGTACATAACCGCGATGCTGTACCTATAGCAGAGGGCCGTCGATATTTTCTAATCCGCATTAAAATATATTTTTTACGACAGAAGTATATGTCAACTGAAATTCGGTTGTTTTAGCGCCCCACGCGGCACTGCAGGAATGAGACAATAATATTAATCATGCGGCGACGACGACGGTCCCCTCGCGGATTTCTCGGAGACCAAAGTAATAACGTTCCGATCTTAGTATGATGAGAATGTTACGGAGGTAACTGTTGGAACTACGCTAATTTATGTATATATATATACATTTGAAGGGTATGAATGGCTACCATCTAATATATTTAATGTGCTAAATTTAATGTTGTAGTTAGTTATTTACGCTGTGTCTAAACAGTTTAAATATATATATATATATAAAGTATCGAATATTTTATGTTATTCTATGTATTGAATTAAAGTATATTTTATTGGCTATAAATATATTATTATTATTATTATTATTGAATTTATTATATTATATTGATATTATCTGTAAGCATTGTAAATATAACTATACTTCTCAGTGTATTTTATTATTATTTTATTTTCATATTTCCTATATATTTTTCAATACACCGAGATCCGGTGTGTACGTGTGTATTATATCATATTGTATGACGCTTCTATGTGAGTAATTTTCATTAGGTATGCGCTAGACAACAGGGACGTAGACAGAGGGGGGTCCATGGTGCCTGGACCCTCCCACCCCCATCGAAATATCATCAACAATATTTTTTTGTACTTGTTATACCTAATAATTATGTAAATGTTAAAGAAATACGGTTAGCACGCATATATATAATCAAAAATCACACCCAGATGGTACTTTAAAGTCATTTTTTAAAATTCTCAATGCTTTTTTCAAAAACGAGGAAAATCTGTCGAAAAATATAATAAAAACAACAAAATACGCCGTAGTTATGAACTAACCTAACCCAACTAAGATTTTCATAAAATTTATTTTATTAATTTCGCTACAACTCCATAATTAAAAGGACTAGAAACTTGAAATTTTCATCCATTATCAACAATAGTATAATTCAGCCGCGAAAAAAATTTAACCACTTTTAAGATAGATCTAGAATTTTAGAATGTGTTTTGTGAAGTATTATCTACTGAACTTTTTAATTCTTTATATGATTAGCTGAAAATTCAAAATCCCACATTATATATGCCCAATTTTTATTAATAATTTTGAACATTTTTTTAAGATCTCAAATTTATAAATTTGAAATTTTATACTACAATTTTAGAAAAAATTCAAAATACCCATTTTGTAAACCTAATTTTTAGAAAAATATTGGTTCTTAAATTTCTAATAAAGGTTAATCCGTTCATTTTCAACGATTTTTTTAAGTTTGCGAATAATTTAATAATTTTGTATCATACTCCATAATAATGGTATAATATTATGACGTCAATTGGTGATGAATAAGCGCCGACTTTTATATTTTAGCACGGGGGCAAATAAAATATATTTATTCTACTATTCATGAATAATTATTCCAATCCTCCTTATTGGCTTCAATGAAAAATTTGAAAAAACCCGAAATACTTGGCACCATGGGAATTCTTCGCTTTTTGGATGGGATAACTCTTGTTGGGTGCGTTGAATTTTAAAGAAACAGTAAATCATTTCTGTAGTAAAATAATTCTGAGCATAGTAATAACTATCAATTTTATATTCGGTGTGTTTAATATCCGTTATTTAAAAATAAAATAATCCATGATCATTTCATTATCAGTGAGTAAATGATGACTTATTTTGTAAAATATTATATTACGTAATAATAAATAAAATAAATCTGCGGTTATTTATATCAACCGGCATTTTTGTAGCAATCCTAAATTCAAACGTTTGTAATAAATTATTCATTGAGTCGACTTTCATAAAAATTATATCTCATGTAGATAGACACGCAAGGAATATTTTGGTAAAAAAAATTTCTACTAGATTAAGAATAAAATGTTTTATGAGGTTTTGATAACAGAAAAAAAAAATCGCTAACGTAAAAATGACCAGTATAAATAAAAACTGATTTTCGATTTTTTTTTAAAGATTTTCGATACATTTTCACAATACTTATTATTATGTTTGTATACAATTACTAAGAGATTACACTAACTGCATCGTTCCACCCATAATCTAAAATAATAATGAACTTTATTTAACACTTTGAATTGGTAATATTGTAATAAGTATTATAACAATTTATTTAACTTAGATTTATCAATTTTTTTCCATTTTTATCACACTACTGTTTAAAATGGGAGAAAATTTCAAGTTTTAATCTTATTAGTTTAGGAATTATGTCTAAATTATTAAAATCATCTCATGAAAATCTCGTTTACAATATACTTTGACATGTTTACTCAAATTTTTCGGTAGTTTTTCCTAATTTTTGAAAAAGAATTAACAATTTTGGAAAATGTTAAAAATGGAAAAACTTTAAGTACCATTTGGGTGTGATTTTTTATCTAAAAAGTTGCTGTATGGAACTTTTAGATAAGTATTTCTATACGAAAAAGTGTATCCAGAAGGAGAAAATAATAAATATCATTGTAAATTTACTAGCTTCTATGCTCCGCTCAGAATCTGATGAAATCATATGAAAATATAATTTTTCCAAACTTAATTTATGACATAGCATTTTACTGATGAAAATATTATCTAATTCATTTCATTCGAAGTTAAAGTATTTTTTTTCTTGTCCAGTAGTTATTGGTAAACATATTTCCTATCTTACATAAGTTTAACGATTAACTGCAGTTGTTTTGTGTAAATTTAAAACTTTTAAATTTTAGAACTTAAAACTAGTTAGCTATCATAATAATTTAATAATTTTTTTGCACAAAAACAAAATACTGTTTTTACGTTTTACTCCCTATTAAAATCTAAGAACGGGGGCATGCCTCCGTCAAAATCAAAGTACGGGGCGATTGCCCCTGTCGCCCCCGTGAAGTCAGCACTTATGGGTGATATTATGACTTATTTAACAATATAATTAAATTATTCGCAAACTTAAAAAAATTCGTAAAAAATGAAAGAATTAACATATATTAGAGATTTAAACACCAATATTTTTCTAAAATCCAGATCCACAAAATTACTATGTATTTTGAATTTTTTCGAAAACTATAATAAAAAATTTCAAATTTGAAAATGTAAGTCCTAAAAAAAAAGAAAGAAAGAAAATATACGCTATTGCATAATTGCAATGCTGTAGTAATAATTTTCAAAAAATAAGTTAAATATTATTGATAAAACAAAAATTATAGCATTAGTCTAATCGTATTGGGTACCCTATATATTAACCTGAAAAAGTCTCAATAATATTAAGTCAAATTTTATTTTTATAACTGTTTAAAATTTGAATTTTTATGAAATTGGTAAATTATATACCAGCTTACTTAAACAAAAGTCAAATCAATTTACATTTTTGTTAAAATCAGTCGTGATAATTTTTAATCATAAGAGCTTTTAACTTCAAAACACGTTAAAAAGAATTATTTTTACGAATATTTAAATGAACACAGATTATTCCGTTATTACCCATTCTAAAAGTAATATTTCTTAAAACTTGAAAATATCGTATGGAATATAAATATAATAAAATAATAAAATTGTTGAACATGCTCAATATAAAACTAACAATTATTGTTGTCTATAATTAATTGAAGTTCCGCTAAGAAACATTTTATTTGAGGAAATGGTTTATCATTTCTATGAAACTGTGAACACACCTACCAAAAGTATTCCACCCGATGAGCCTATAATACCTATGGTGTGAATTATGTCCCGGTTTTTTTTTTTTTTTATTTGGACCCGCTCCGAAGTAGAGTCCTGGCTCGACGTTCCAGCTCGACAAGGACATTTTTACACAGCTAAAGGACACAAATTAATTACACTATGTAATATCGAAAATTAAACGCTATAAAATAAATGATGGGGGAACGTTTCGGGGGATGTTTGAATATTCAAAACCCCATCCATTCTGCCATAATGATCATTCAACCTGATGATCGACAATAATTATTTTTCACTTATATTTGCATGCAATAACTGACACAGTATACCGCCATCATAATTTATCATCGCGTCAATCACTTTGCTTATCTGCATAATTTTTTTTCTCACTAACACTATACACATTATTATATTTATAATAATAATAATATGGGCTACCTGTACGAATAGCTGATACGACTGTCAACAATATAATTGAATTGTGTCGATCATTTGTTTTGATATTTATTACATTATTAGAGCGTATACCGTGTGATCAAAAATTTTCCCGTTCGTTATTGATACTTTAATTTTCCTCCCAGTCCCACGAGCCACCTGCAACCACAAACAGAAATTGGCAGATGTTCAACAATGCGATGGGACAATAATGACGCTTATATGTCAACACACTTAAGCGTTTGTTCGTCGCTTATCAGTTCACCAAAATATTATACGAGAAAATCAATCTTTCGAGCTGCGTGCAGGAAAGATCACCGTTGGGGAGGAGGTGTCCCCTAAGTAATTTTTTAAACATAAAAAACAAAAAAAATTTAATTCGTTTAAATCAAGTTCGATTGTAATGCGATAAAATCTTTTTTAACTATACGAAAGACGATTTTATTATTATTATTTATTTTAAATCATTAATTTTTATTTTTTGTTCATTGCTAACATTACTACAAGTTTCATTTACCCATAATTAAAAAATTAACCTGCTTTAACATACAGATGAATTGCCCCTCACCCCCCAAATTGACTGACTTATTATTTTTTTCCGACTTCATTCTATCCAGAAAATAAAAATACCTATATTATACGAGTAGAACACCTTAAGTCTTATACAATTATAAAGTTCAGATTTATCCAATATTGGTGATATTTTTTAAAAAAAGTCCATTCTTTGGAAAACCTTAAATGACCACAAAATGCGTTTTTTAAAACTTCTTTCTACATGTAACTGTAAATATTAAATAAAAAATATTTTCTGAATACGTTTATTGAGAGAAATAAAACAACTTTTATTGAAAAAAAAAAAAGCAAAAGGAAACTGCCCATTCGAGGAACACAGTTGGTTCAAAAAACACAACATTATCGATATTTAGGGGCCTAATTTTATTCATTATTTCATTTTACTCCAATATCTGTAGATAATTGTTTTATGAAAATTGAAAAGTATACAAAATGTTAAAATATTAAAAGAATTAGTTTTCGAAAAATATGTTTGTAATATTTCACAGTAAAATAATCAGTTAACGGATTGTTATATAATATATTATACTATTGTTATTATTATGATAATGTTATAAGTTGAGTACTAACTTAAGTTCAATAGTTAATCCCCCCCCCTAAAAAAAAATAAATAAATAAAATTCTAGCCACACCCTTGTAAATACCATAATGTCACGTTAATCATAATTTTACACTAAAACAGTAGATATTTTTAGAACATTAAATTTGTGTCTTTTTTTCACTTTCATAATCCATTGTGTTCTCCTGCCGATATTTTAGCGTGTACTTTAATAGAATTTTTTTTTTTTTTAATTCATGGAACATTTCGATATATTCAAAAACACCTAACTTATAATGAATTCTAAATATACCTTAAAAAAAAAAAAATATAGATTGAACTCGTTCTAACCTCTATACACTTCAAACGTCTATACTCATACGAGTAGGTAATTTGCCGTAAATGTCAGTGATAACTACTCATGAACATTTAAAATTAATACATTTTTAAGCAATGGCTGTTCGTTTTCGTTAAAAATAAGTTTAATCTAAACCTATGATTTTTTTAGTTAAAATCAAATTACATTGCATACCTATTGGTAATTATAATTTACGAATTTAGTGTTCTACCTTTTTAGGGCGACATTTTCTTCTACAGGCCTTTTATCCACTTGCTCTTCCATGACGAAATATAAGAATCAACTATTGATTTTTTCAAGAACTCCTTTACTCCACGACCCTCCCTCCAAATTCAAACACTATCTTCGGGTCGAAAAAGATTTATTCAATAATGGATTTCTTTAGACCAACAGACTTATGGTCACTGGCCACTTTAGAGTAAAGTTCTTTAAAAACCCCGCATTGCAGTATAGTAATGCTGTGCTTAAAAATTATGTTTTCCCGTCCAATCGGCAGATGTAAGGCCTATATTACCATAGGTACATAAGTAACAGGAAAAAATAAATGAAAAAATATTCAATCGAATCCTAGAAAATGAAAACAAATCGAAAACATTAATCTGAGCGCTTTACAATATTACTTTCTTTAGTTTGTTCAAGCGTGATTGAACGTAATTTTGTACTGCCGCAAAACAAACAAATAATGATGTATATATATGACCCCGTGACGTGTACACATTGATTGTACCGACGTGCAAACAAATCGTAATTCATAAGCGAATTTAAAAACTCAATTTGTCTCGTTCCAACGGAGGGACGGGGGGGGGGGGTGGGAGGGAGTTTATCCGATTGAGTTTGAGTTTCGTGTTTACTCTGTTTATTTAATTTCAGTGTAATCGACCGCACTCCGTAGTCGCAGCGATTTTGAGGGCTGGTAGGCAGGTACGTATATCAGTACATTATTATGTACACGGCAAAATACTCGTCTGACTTTGTGCAAATATTAAACAACAATATAATGATACGTGCACTATAGTAACGACATATTACGTTCGTATAGTTATATAGACAATGCGATAGTGTACACGACTCTGACGCGACGTACTGCAGCAGCGTACGATAATACCATATTATGGCATCACAACGGACTGTTTAAATCTGTGTGCCGGGTTATCAGACGTATTATAGAGAATATATTATTGTATTCATCGTTTATAATAATATAACTGCACGACAATATTATACGAGCGCGGGTTACGTCAATATTACATTATACGTGTGTGTAATGAACATATTACATTACATAATACATAATATTATACAATATGTAATAATTAGGGGTAGGGCCCGGAACTTGATGCATTTACATCTTTTTTTCTTTTGCCCTAATGTGGTTTATTGTGCTCGTCTCTACAGAAATTTGATTCATGAAATACAGAATGTAATGGCACAATTTTTATTTTGCATTTTTTGCATTTTTGGGGGAATTTTTCGATTTACGGTCATTTATTAATATTTTTGGTGCATTTTTTTTTCATTTTTCTACATTTTGTTCATTTATTTGCAATTATAATTAGAAAGTATATATATATATTTTTTTTTTGGCACAGAGTAGACAAAAAACAAAATTTTAAGAAAAGTAGAAATTCTACATTTCTAGAATTTGTAGAATTCTCAAGAGTATTTACATCTTTTTTTTTCAAGTTTATAAAAGATAAAAGATAAATTTTTAATGTCATTTTTACTGTAGTACTTCAAGAATTTCGACAAAAAAGAAATTTCACTAGATTGATTGATTGAATAATATTTTTTTTTCGAGTTTAAAAATTGTAAAATATATTTATTTTTAATGTCACTTTTTAACATTTTAATGTCATTTATTAACATTTTTATGTCATTTTATGCACTTTTTTTTAGTGCATTTTTTACATATTTTTAGGTCATCAAGTTCATACGTTACTGGCACGTTTGTGTGTACACAATGTGCAGTGTGTACTATGGGTATGCGTGCACTGTGCAACGATATCGGTCGAATGGCGACGGGAAAGAAAATGAGGAGTGAGGTAAAAGTAGGGGTGGGCTACATAAGTACGCGACGGTGTTTTTTCGTTGACTTTTATTCACTTATATCATATAAATATAGTATATTATATTGCACGAGAGCGCGAACAATAATGCCGCAAAGCGAGCGAGAGAAATGTGTACATATGCGTTATATATACAGGGTGATTTTTTTAAACGTGCTCACCCCCACTTTTTACCGTAAAAATGCAAAAATTAGGATTTTTTTTTTTTAAATATTCAATTCATCATAAAAGTCATTTTTTCCATGTCACCTTAATGAAGTCCTATGGAGATGCAAACTTTTGTTTTTCAAATGGCGACCCTCTATTTTAACTGCAGAATTTTATTCGGGTTATTTTTCTGTAAATTTTGATGTATTGAAATCAAAATTTGAACGAGTAGTTTTTGAAATATTCAAATGTAAATATTAAGGAAAATAGTGCATTGAACATATAATATTTTGATAATTAGGTTGAACCTATGTTGAACATAATTATTTATGAATGTCCACCATTAAACCTTTAATCAGAAGTAATTAGATAAATCGTAACATCAAACATGTACTAATTACATAGATACCTAATTAACCAAATATTATGTATCCAAAACACTATTTTCCTTAATATTTGAATATATTTCAAAAATTTCGCCATTTGAAAAACAAAAGTTTGCAGCTGCATATATTGGACATCCTTAAGATGACATGGAAAAAATGAGTTACGGAAAACATGGCTTTTTATAGTGACTTAAACACTTCAAAAAAAAATTTTAAAAAAATCCAAATTTTTGCATTTTTTCGACAAAGAGTGGGGGTGAGCACAGTTAAAAATCACCCTGTATATATGTATGCGCGTAAAACGTACAGTCGTTCCAAGACGACGCGAAGTGATGAGAGAAGACGAAATCGAGGATGCCGCCACCGCCACCAAGAGAATATACGGGGTCCCGTGTACATACGTGTGCAGAATAACGGATGGCGTACTTAAAATAATACACACACACACACACACACTTACCGTACCTGCGCGTAGGTTATGACGTGTGAATACGTGTGATGGGAGAAAAAAATTGGAAGAATATTATTTTACTACGCAGTCCGAAAAACGGAACTACAATAATAATGACGCCGGCGAAAACTATATTATTATATTCTACGATACACGGATGCAGCAGCCGATAAGACGTGTACGGCGGTGAGGGGTGAAAAAGCATTGTTTGTATGGTAATAATACGTCGTCGGTGCGCGTCTGTTTCCCGTGTTTAGGTGTTTACCGTATAGTAATAATACTATATTTTATATTATAATATAGATATAATATTATATTATTATTCCATATTGATAATAATGCAAAAATATTATAATATTATATATTGTATGATGCCGGCCGGCCGCGAGACGGGCGATTTATTTCCGGCGCGAAAAAGAAAGGAGAAAAGACTCAATAGCAGCAGCTGAGGGTACGATGAGATATAGTACAGCTATATAGTGCAGTGCGTGAGGGATTGGCCGATGTGAGGAGAGCGGACGCGGGGAACGTGTATATGCACCGTGGACGGCGGACGGGGGGGGGGACTGCGAGAAAAATAATCTGCAGCGCGTTGACTAACGGCGGCCGTCAATGTAGCCGAAACCGAGTCCGCCGGTACTTACCTACTCGTTTTGTCGGTCGTTTGACTCGTTACGAAACTTTCATTTTCATACGAGTATTTAGTGTACACATAACATAAAGGAAACCGCCAGCTTCACAAGTGTCCAGTATACATTCAAACGAACCGTTAAGACTAGTGATGAAAACTTGAAAATGTTTATGTTGACATTTTTTTTTTTTTCATTGAAATTTTCAAATTTTGATTTTTATGTATATAATTTGTTAAGTTTATTTATGTTGCGAAATAATTTAAATAAAATACAGCTATCCTTCATAATGATTTTGATATTTTATAGTAATAACTAATAGTAAAAATCCTGACATACTTCGCACCACGAATATTCTTCGTTCTTCGGGTCAGAACGAAAGTGGGTGTGTAGAATATTAAAGAAACGATAAATTATTTCTTCAATAAGACGATTCTGAACGAAGGAAGTTAATAATATTAAAAAACCAACAATATTCGTCATTTTCAACCAAGAGTATTTGACGAGAAGAGTGAAGAATATCTGTGATGCGAAGTATATCCTGCTTCTTTGTCCATACTTCACTTTACTTTGCTTTTTTTTATCTAATAAATAAAGAAAAGGAATACAAATGAATGAGAAAAAAAATTGTTAGAAAAAAAATATATGTATATGATTTTTTATTTTTATATATCTATGATTTTACCAACTAACACTGCAATATAAAATATCCAAAATCTGTAATATATGTATATAATTCACATATTAATAGAAAATCTGATCAATTGACAATCCATCATCAGAGAATATTACGTTACACATGATGTCATTGTACAAAACTAATAATGAAATTTAGATAATTTTCAAATAAAATAATTTTGTTCGTTGTTTCGGTGAACCCTTGACTATCATTCACGACCCCCCGTTTAAAAACCACTGTTTTGAAAAATTATTTACGGTTTTTTTAAATGCAGTACACCCACCAAGAGTATCCCACTAGGAGGGGAAGAAAAAAACATCAAGGTGCGAAGCAGGTCCTTTTTTTTCTTTTTTTTTATGTGTTCACATTTTCGTATAGAATTACTCACCCAAAATTTTCGACCAGCAACTTTTTGAAACCGGATTTGCCTCTAGATAGTAATTTAAAGAAGTAATTTTTTCAATTTTTTTAATTGCTTTCTCAAAATTTGGAAAAACTACGCAAAATTTTACAAAACGACTCGGAAACCATCATTTTTTGATCGAACTTTATGAAAATCTATAACATAGATAGACAATAATATGAGAAACATTTTGGCGCAAGAAAATTTTGAAAATGTGAAAAAAAATTTTTGAAATTTTTCTAACACTTTTTCTAACTTAGTAAATGAAACTAGTTCTTATCCCCATTAAGCACCACACTAAATGAGTTCCTATAAAATAGGTATATGATCATAAAACTAAAAATCATCACTGTAACATTTATCGAATATTTTCGAATATTTTCAAATGTTCACATTCAATGAAGGTAAACTTGTTTGATAATTTTATCGAATCCAATAATAATTACTATATAGAATATGTGGTAAATTCTAAAACAAATTTTTTTTTTAAATTTGTGGATCAATATTTTGGATTCATTATTAAATAAATTAAATTAATTTTGCACAATTGTTTTACAATGGTAGTAGGTTATTTTTAAAAAATTTGAAAATAACGTGTTTAAAGTATTGTCTTAATGATAATCTATGATCAAAAGAATGATTGAATTCAACTATAGGTTCCTAATCAAAAATTTTGTCACAAAAATAATAAAACAATTACAAGAAATCTATTTTAATTTAACCATTATCTTTTATACAAAATAAAATATTATACGGATAATGGGGAGGGGGCTTCAGCCCCTTAGCCCCCCCCCCCTCGGCGTACGTCACTGGTCCTTCGCAAAGTATACTCGTATATATGCCACGTTATCATTGCCTACGACGAACACGACTCGTCGTTCGGCACTTAAGCCGAAATGGTTTTGAAATGTTCCCAAATCCGTCAGTCGAAGACCTACAGCGCTTCTTCGAACCACAATCTTGTGGCGGGAGATAAGAGTGAAACGTTTTCACGCCTGGACAGGAAACGTCATCGACCGACATTAAGCCAGGCGTGAGGCGACATATTAAATTATGCAAACAAGTCTGTGTATCAGTTCGTTTTCTCCGAATAAAACGCTTTTTAGATTCTGGCAGGAAGTGATAAGTGAAAAGTGTTGATTTTAAAAAGTGTTTCTATTTTATTTTTTATCGGATAACACGTTTTCAGTAATGAAAATGCTCTATATTCGCGCCTACTGCAGCTTATTGGCTTTCGATGGGGATATCCACAAAGTCGACCATATCGTCCTTAAATCTGTTCTATCTTTGCCTTCGTAGTTATAAAAATATGGTAAATATTTTAAAAAATAAATAAAAAGTAATTTAATACATATTAAATAATTTTATTAAACCCACAGAGCCGTGTCGTTATAATTTTGCATCTACGACAAGCATAAAAATCCCAAAATCCCATGGTTATTTTTCATTCCTCGCCGGATACGATACTTGTAGAGAGTATGTTGAATTTTAAAGAAACGATAAATTATTTCTTCAATAGAACGATTCTGAGCGAAACTCGTCTTAATTATTTAGGACATTTATTAACAATATTTAAAATGAATAATAACAGAATAATCCATTCGATTTAATCATTCATGAAAATGATTATTCATCTGTATTTTTAAATATAAAACTCTAATAATTAAAAATGTACAAGACTGTTAGATGTATAAGTAATGACGTATAAGATATGTATAAGTAAAGTTGTATTAAATTTTCAACTCATAATATCAAAAATTCCAAATTTCATTACAAAAATCCTCCAAAAACGTGATATTTCTCAAATTATATATTTATAACAAAAGTAATAAGAAAAAATTTAAAATTTGTCAAGGGGTATATTAAACTATTTTTTATAATGAACATGGGATATATTGAGGGTGTACCCTTTGGTACAGGTACACAGACCAACCCTAGATACCATTTTTAATAAAATTTAAGGGACCAACCAAAATTCATCATAATAACAGAGAGTCAGTATAACTAAAATGATAAAAAAAAAAAATTTAATCCAATCATTCATTTATATGAAAATTATTTTATTATGTATTACAAATGCATTGAATTTTTATCACAAAATCGTGACTCAAACACATACTATAAAGAGTATAATTAAATTAACTACTATCATTTATTTAGTAGTTTTAAAAAGTATAAAATTTACATAATCAAATAATCTGTTATCATAGTTTGTTACACTTTTGTTTTTATATTATTGTTATAATTTGTAGTTTAGATACATTTAATATGTATGATAAATGTCATTATAAGTAAAGTATTTTTTTTAAATAACCAAAAATAACTGTCATAATATTATTATTTTATTTCATTATTATTTCAGTGTCTAGTGTTTGAAAAAAAAAAAATGTGTTCACGAGTTCAATTATTATTCTAATAATTCAGAATCACTGATAGGCTTCAAAATAGACTGTCTCAAACTTGTGCTAAAGTACCACCTAAACACTCACAAATTAAGCCCCGCATAAACTTCACACATAGCCCCGATATTCACCAAGCCAGCTCTGATAATAGTATTAGGTCGGGTGTATATAGGCGAGCGGCGAGGAAAAAATGTAAGCTCTTATAGTTTAAATCAGAGTGCCGCTAACCGCTTACTGCTCACAACTTGCAAATGTACATGTGGCCTTAGACTACTGGAAATTTGAAAAAAATAGTGGATTTTATTTGATTGTATTATTGAAAAATAAAGTGAAATCTATAAATAGCTCATGATCCAAATATTCTCATAAGAACATAAATATTCCAATTAATGATTGATTGATGGTTTATGAATCTATAAAAATAGATTTTTATGGATTACAGTATTTTTATAAAGACATTTATTATCTCACACACACACACACATACCAACAATTATTATTACTGTAAATTAATTGAAGCTCTGTTTCAGATTCATTTTATTGAATAAATGATTGATCATATATTAATATATATTATCATAATGATTGATACAATGCATCCTTGGGCAGGATACTCTTATCCTGCCCAAGGAGCAAAGACCTTTTTGGTTTTTTTTTTTATTTATTTAATATTTTTATTTACTTTTTTATACAGATTTACTTGTTCAAAAGTTTCGACCAGCATATTATTTGAATCAAAATTTGCCTCTAAATGTTCCATTACAAAGGTCACTTTTTGAAATTCTCAATAAATATGGTAATATATTATCATTGATGGGTACAAAGTAATGATTGTTTATAACAGGCATGTATAATATTTAATTTTGATATTTTATCCTATTTGTACTGCTTTGCCACATATACAATTATTGTCAAAGCCTATCAACCCATTAATAAAAATACATTTGGACCACTAAATACAGCATTTTACTGAAAAATAAAAGAATAATAAATCACTTTTTCAATAAAATGATTCTGAACAAAGCTTCAATTTATACAAGACAATTATACTTTAAAATTATTAAATATTAAGTTCAATATTTAAAAAAAAAAAGTTTTATTTAATAATTGTATAGTTAGTAGTATTCCACTAATAACTGAAAACAAAAAATTTTGATGAGAAAAAAATGTTTACATAAAAAAAGTTTTCTTTCACCAAAATATTTTTGATATTATTGTCTATCTACTAACTATATT
Organism: Stegophylla sp. TES_Ste_2020; assembly: GCA_025469315.1. NCBI lineage: Eukaryota > Metazoa > Arthropoda > Insecta > Hemiptera > Aphididae > Stegophylla > Stegophylla sp. TES_Ste_2020. The sequence continues at coordinate 13,843 of JAIPRM010001961.1, read as the reverse complement.
TAAAAACTCATTAATATTGGATTACAAAAAAGCTTTTAAGACGTTTTCATCAAAATTTTGGGTAATTTTTCCCAAATTCTGGGAAAATATTGAAAACTTCAAAAAATTACCTCCTCTCTGATGGTACTTTTACTATCTAGACTCTAGAGCAAAATTCTGATCCAAAAAATTGCTTGTCAAAACTTTTGGAAAAGTATTTATATACAAAAAAGTATTCACAGAAAAAATAAACATCGTTATAAAAACAGTAGCTTCTTTGCTCCATTCAGAATCTAAAACCAATAAAACATAAAACATAAACTGAAAATAAAATATACACAGATATACAATTTAATTCAACATATTATACATCAAATTTATTAACTAAAATATACATTTTTCAGTGAAATAATAAAAGAACACAAAAACTATCAAATTCTTAAAGATTTATGAATGAAAATCATGTAATACAACCAAATTAATTAGTTTACATTATCAAATTTCCATTCATTATTTGGCTTTTTACAAACAAAACCATTAAAAAAATCTTTACCAGACATTGTTTTATGTCCATGAAGTTTAAGTTTTTCAATAGATATATAACCTCCTTTACCACCACATTTAACAATTAATTTATGTCTTCGTTTATCATATATTAATTCTCCTGGTTTCAACTGGGTTTCTAAATTTGGCATTTGGTGTTTGGATACTTCTAATAACTTCACTGTTATACCATGCCAAGTAGTAATTAATGGCCATAAACCTTTTAATGCCCGATATTTGTTATAAATAAAATTTGAATCAGCTAAATTCCAATCAATAATTGATATGGTCTTCTTCACTTTGGGTGCTATAAAATAAGTTTAAAATTAACAATTAACTAATTATATTAAAAATTGTATAAATATGAGTAGTTAAACTTTTTTACTGGTATTGTTCAATACGAAGTGGATATATAAGAATATCCACTAGCGGAGCAAGCAATATGTTTATTTTTTTATGTGTTTTTGAATGGAAATACTGGTTGTCCAAAAGTTTCGATCATCTACCTATTTAATCAGAATTTACCTCTACGTGGTACATATGGGAGGCAATTTTTCTAAATTTTCCATAGATTTTCCAAAATTTGACTTTAAAAAAACTTAATTTTTAATCCATACATAAAGACAATTTAATTATTTTTTTGTTCACAGTTAATAGTAGGATATAAAACTGGCTGAGTAGAAATATATTTTCTTGTAATAATAATAAACTTATTTTTAACTTATAAGAAAAAATTCTTATATAAGCTACAGCTCCATTCAAAATTGTTTTATTGAATAAATTATTTATCATTTCTTTAAAATTTAAGACATAAAACAAGTCCCAACAGAAAAGCAAAGAATTGTTCAGTTTTTTGATATTTTGATGTTCTAATAATATCTATGTTTTTTTTAATTCAGCACCAGGGAGTACAGTTGAGATCTAATCCCCAACCATTTGTCAATTCTAAATTAATATAGTTTAAATTAACTGAAAATTATTTAAGATCAGAAATAGCAGAAAAAAAATTAACCCTTTCAGACCCAGAATTATTATTTTCGAAAAATATTTTTTTTTACTATTATATCATCAATTACGCATAAGTAAACAAAAACAATTTTTTAAAAATATTTTCATACATTTTGTTATGAGTTATTGGTATATCTCCTGTGAAGGACATTGGGCGTATACAGAGTCCATAATATTGTATAAAATCCAATTTTTTTTTTTTTTATGTATATTTCATGATAATATGCAATAAACTCATATATAAACATCATTAGTAAAAGAAAACAATAGCAAAATAATATTTTTTGGTTAACAATATTATTATTATTATAATATTACATAATCGTAATAAGATTTTCACATTTTGACAAGCTCAATGTCCTTCCAGGAAGACATACATAACAATTTTGAACAATACAAAACAAAACAGCACAAAATACATTTGGTACTTCTAGTATTTAGATAAATTTCAAGTTGGAAATGTCTAAAATATATTACCATATGTTATTCCATTTTCAGGTTGTGGTACAGCAGACTTCAAAGTTCTTGTTAGTTCTTTGAAACAATCAACCAAGAGACGACCACCCATGTCTGCTAGTTTCTTTTTTAGTTCATCAGCTGTTTCATCTTTATCAACTGTACAGCTATGCTGTCTAATGATTTCGCCAACATCAAATCTAAAATATAATATTTTTGTATTTTTAATATAATTATCTGTTTTTTTTTTTTTTATATATATATATATATTTATAGATTTTAAAACTCACAAAACTAAACCCACCACTTTATATAAAATAAATTAAAAAAGACATGCAAGAAGTACATGTTTTAAAATTTTGTATTTGAGGACTAAATCCTTTTAAATATCTTGGAAACTTGGATAACTCGATTTAGTAGGGACAAAAAAAATTCTAACTATAGAAAATATTTTATTAATATATATTGAAATGCAGAGGCCATGACATTCCTTCGATTTATCAAAAATTTGACTTCCAAATGTTCAAGTTATCAATGTTTCACTGTATTTTAGAATTTATAAGTTTAAAACTTAACATAATGAATAGGTAAAATTAATAAAAACATTAAATTTAAATCAATAAAATTAAGAAGTTCTGTATTACTACAAGGTATGTACTAATTACCAAATTTACCTATGAGGTTGAATTTTCATAATTGTAACTCCAGATGTCAAATCACCATTAAGTATTGTATAAATGATAGGCGCAGCTCCTCGCCATCTAGGTAAAAGACTGGCATGTACATTAATCATTCCTCTGAAACAAACCATACACCACATTTTAATTGGTGCTAGAACATATATTATACTGATAATTTTTATCTGATGTATTACATTAATACTCAAAAAAATTTACTAACTTCATTAAATTATAGAATAATTATAATAATTTAAATAATTTGTACTTTATTCTAAAAACTCTTTATTTTAAAGAAACTATGAACCATTTCTTCAATAAAACAATTATAGATAAAGTTACAGTTAATTATGTATAACAATAATAGTCAGTTTTGAAATCATAAGAGTATAAATAAAGATCATAGTAAAATCACTAGGTACTTTGCTTTACTTAAAATTACTCTGCTCAGAATCTAACAAAAAGTGTGTACTTCGCACCTCAGGTGAGATACTCTTGACGGGTGTATTGAATTTTAAAGAAACGATAAATTATTTCTCCAATAAAACGATTCTGAGTGGAGCTTTAACTAATACACAATAATAATTATCAGTTTTGAATAATTGAACTTAAATGTTGAACTAAAAATTATTTTATTACATATAACATTTACGAAAAACAAAAATTAATTTTCATATATTCACATACACCTAATAAATACTCCATAAATAATTTCAAATTACAATAAAATATAAATATCATATTAAAATAAAAAATAAAATAAAGCAGCTCTAATTATCGAAAATCAACATTTATACACTATAACAAATTTTTACTAATGTTTATTGTGAAACATCTAGTCAGTTAGAGTTAAAAAAAAAGTGCAAAATATTTAGTGTAACGGGTAAGATTCAAACTCGGTACCATCGCATTTCAATACTGACATTTTAACCACTGCGCCACAACAACAGCACAGAAAACCATTGAAATAGTAGGTATTTAATATAATAACTGGAAATATTGAATTTTCAAAATAGAATAGAAAAATTAGAAAACTATTGATGTACATAGATTTTAATTCACACCATCGTATTCAGCATTGAAAAATACTATGATGGCGAAAAAACATAAGCCACCAACCTTTTGGGTATTAATTAGAAATTTATCATAATAATATGTCCGTACTTTCTTCAATGTTTTTTTTCAAATAATCCCTTGTAAAATGTTTAATTTTTTATCTGTAAGAAATTTTATTACACCAAAATATTTGCAATGTAATTCTTTAGCTAGGTACCTAGTTTCAAAAAGATAGGTTGAAATAATTTTCTTTTATGTATGTTAAAGTGTCATATCAAATTTTCAAGTCTTAATATCAAGAATCAAAAATTTTATTATATAAAAACTAACAAAGAACAAGAAATTTGCAAAAGTTTCAAAATACTGTAATTAACTAAAAATTGATCAAATCTTTTTGAAATGTTTATGTTATGTTCTCGTGACCATTTTTAGTAGTTAGTGAAAGTTTCATGTTTCTAGCTGTATTATTTTTTATATGATGTAAAAAAGTAATTTTTAATTTCATGTGAATTCCGATAAATGTATATTTTGCCGTTTTTTGTCAATTTTTTGATAGATTTTCCACATTTTTGGAAAAAAGTATTGAGAAATTTGAAAAATGACCTTTCTGATAGTACATCTGGTTATGATTACAGATCTATAATTACTGATCGAAACTTTTAGAAAAGTATTTGTGTATGAAAAAGTATTTCCAGTAAAAGAAAAAAAATTAAAATAAACATCATTGTAAAATCATAAGCTTTTTTGCTCTGCTCAGAATCTAAAAAGTTTTAACTCGCCAAGTGATAAAAAATAGTAAGTGTGACTAGTGCAGAAAGACAATTTCAATCTTGAGAGAAATGCATCAATCGTCAACAACATATGTGATACAAGTCACTCACTAATTAAATTGCTCACTTCTCTTCTTTGCCACACAATATTATACTATTTTAGACTATTTCTCATATAGGAAATATTTACAAAAGAAGTTAACTATATTTAGGGGTATAAGTATATTAATCACTATTTCTAAATCATATATTAAATCTTACAGTGGGAAACAATTTATGATTTCTTCTGGTATTAATCGTCCAAATGACACAACTACACCAATATCATATTTGCCATCCAAGTTTGTTTTATCAAGAGGCCAATCATAAACATCTAATTTTTCTTCTTTTGCAAAACTTCTAACATTCATACTGTTTCCTCCCTCAGATGTTGTGACAACGTCCAGCTTGGAAATTATAGTCTGTGTTTTCCTGTATAAATATATCAAAACGAATAAAATAAATAATTATTTATGTGGAACATACAATTACATTTTGGATGTAAGCATCTGGAGGCTTTTGACAGAAAAATCATCATTACCAAAAAACATGATGCGCCATGGAGGGCCTTTTGAGCCACATTTATTTTTCAATGAAACTGCCGAATGTGAAAAACATGATTTTTTAATCAGCAAAGGAAAACATTTTTGAACGTTAAAACTAAAAAATTTCAAAATATTATAACTCATTGTGCAGAAGACACTAACTCTCCATTAATTTAAATTTTAAACTTCAAAGTGAACATGTATAAAAGAATAGGTAGAATACATTTTACACATAATTTAAAAAATAATTATTGTTAAAATTTGTAAAATAATGATAACGGCGGTAATAGATAACACGGCCTCTGATCCTGATTGATAGTACCACGCACTGGGAACCACAGTTATAGATGAGGGGTCTAGTTTAAGGTGACCATATTTAAGAAAATAAAATACAGGACAAAAACATTTTTCATAATATTTTTAAATAAATAAGTATTATATATATATATATATATATATATATATATATTTGAATCGTGACAAAAGTATAATTTTTAAACTACCTATTATAGATTAAATTTAAACACATAAAAACATTATTTTGAAAAACATAAAATAACATAATAAAACTAAATCGATACTTTTTAAAATTTCTTCAAATCCTTTAATCATGCATATTGTATACTTTACTTTCTAAAAAAAAACTTGTTAATTCATTTTACGATTATAATTGATCTAATGGTATCCAAAAGATTTCTACATTCTAATATTATTTTATTCAATAATTTCATTTCAAAAATTTCAAAAATTTTAAATCAACAGTAAGCCAAAAAACGAGATTAATATGGGACAGACTTGAAATTACGGGACAAAAAGCGTTCTGAGAGAAGTTTGTCAGGACAACAGGACACAGATCTGAAATACAGGACAATCCTGTATAAAACAGGACGTATGGTCACCCTAGTCTAGTTTCTAAGTGTACAAACTCCAATTTTTGTGAAAAATGAAATACATGTCTTTTTATATGTAGTTTTTAGCGCTGAATTCGAATAACTCACTATTTTTGATCAAAATGGTCAAACTCCAATGTATTTTTAAACTTGAAAATTAGGTTTAGTTTCAAAATGTACAATCTCCTTTGACTAGCATGTTTCTGTTTATAGTTTATGTTGCAATTAATTTATTTATTATTATTGTTATAGGGATTTTCTTGGGTATAATTTTTAACTATAAATAGAAATAATATAAGAAATAAATATTGCAGTTTAATATTTTGACTTACTTATTAATCTTAAATATTTTTTATTTTTATGTTTTTAAATATCACTTTATAAATAAATAAAGTAACTATGATTTATAATTATTAAAGATTTTAGTTTTTTGTAAACCTTAAAAAGTTTAAACTAAATAAAAAATGAATATGGAATCTTAGAGTCTTGAAGTTATTTTCAAATTGAACAATCTCCGATTGGCGATTGTTAGCTTCATACTGTACAATCTCCAACCAAAATCTTGTCAAAACCCAGACAAAATGTTGTCGCTTTAAGTAAAATCCTTGAAAATCATTTTTGTAAAACTATATAAATAATTTTCAAAAATCGGTATGGAAAAAAAACGTTTTTTGATAAATCTATTCATTTTTTTTGTTTTCTGAAAATTTAGCAAACATGGAGATTGTACACTTTGAAACTAGGCCCCTCAGATAGTCTATAGCCGATGTCCAAAATAAAGAGAGAAACTTAGTTATATGTAATTAATTACAGTTAAATTAAATTAAATTTATTTAAAAAAAAAATTATTTATCTATTAGATTCTGAACGAAGTGAAGAAGCTTATGATTTTACAATGATGTTTATTTTTTATTTTTTTCTTTATTTTTTTTTTCTCTTTCTGTGAACACTTTTTCGTATTGAAATACTTGTCTGAAAGTTTCGATCAGTATCTCTATAGAACCGGAATCATTTCCAGATGATACTTTAAAGAGGTCATTTTTCCAATTTCTCAATACTTTTTCCAAAAACGAGGAAAAACTGTCGAAAATTGACGAAAAACGGCAAAATACGCAATTACCGAAATTTCCGTAAAACTGAAAATTACTTTTTGACATAACTTCTAAAATAATGCAGCAAAGGACTTGAAATTTTCACCAACCACTAAAAATAGTCACGAGAAAATTTCATAAAAATTTCAAAAAGATTTGATCAATTTTGAGTTAAGTGCAGCATTTTGAAAATTTCGGAAATATCTCATTTTTTGTTAGTTTTTATGTAATAAAATTTTTGATTTTTGATATTAAGACTTGAAAATTTAATATTATCTCACTGACGTATATGTCTACTTGACCTGAAAAAATCTCAAAAATCGTTAGTCATTTTTTTTTTTTATAACCGTTTGAATTTAGAATTTCGACTGAATTCGTTAGTTATACCTAAAATCACGCACTTTAACGTACATATAAGAAAATTGGTTCGACCGATTGTTTTGAAATTTGGTGTTTAGATAGAAAATTTCATTGCGAATATTTTGATGCAATGAAATTTCTTACGGACAAAGAATTAAACATTTTACAAGAATAAGACTGAAAAAAACTCGAAGAAAGTACGGACACTAAAAGGTTTTTGTTATTCGCTTATCTATCGAACGTATTTTTCGACGCTAAATTTAATACGATACAAGTCGGTAATTACGGTGTGGCCTTTGGACTGCTGCCCAAATTCATTTCTCAGAGCCACAACGCCTTATCAGTTGTCACATATTAACACGGACCGCCATGTATATGTATACACTATTATATGTATATTATGTATAATGTTTACACAGTATCTAACAGTATCTAACCTACTATTTTATATTTATATTATTAACTTCCCTCGTTCAGAATCGTTTTATTGAAGAAATGATTTATCGTTTCTTTAAAATTCAATACACCCGTCAAAGAATCCCACCCGTCGTGCAAAGAACACCCATTGTGCGAAGTATGTCCGGCTTTTTTAATCGTATTACTGTTTTTATCTAACAAAGTACTACAATTTAAGATGGAACAATTTTTTGAGTTTTATGCTCCTATAAAGAATGTATCACCAATATTTTTCTAAAAATTATGTTTACAAAATGGCTATTTTTAATTTAGTAGTAGAGTTACAAATTTGAAAATTTTGATCCTTAAAAGATGAAAAATGTATAGGTACGTTATTGATGTAGCGCAACGCTGTATTAATAATTCTCTAAAATAAAATTTAAAAATTATTAATAGAACAAAATGCGCAGTAATGACTTCGGGGCTGAGTATATGTGCTTCAAGATTTTAATTCATTACTCAGTCTAAAGACTAGATAGCTTATTTAATAATATAACTCTCTAAATCAGTCTATCCAGCGTGTATTATCTAAGATTCAATAACTGACTGAGACACATTGATATTATAGTCAATGCTGGGACACTCAGCTGAGCAGGCTGTATATAATGTCTATGATAATAAGAAGTATTAATTATAAATATTTTAGTCTATTTATATCATGAATGAACCAGAACAACATGGAGTTCTGTTATTGTTTTATCTGTTTTCAAAAATATATGGATGATAATAATTATTATTGCCCTGTCCTGTTGGAAAGATTGATTATCTTTACCATTTAAGCTATTATTATAAATATATTAATAGAAAATACTGTAAGTCAAAAAAGTATTTATATTTTGAATATGAAGTTACATATTTTAATGATTTTTGATTATTTATGTTTCATTGATGGTTATTGGTTACTTGATTGCAGATTTGAAATTTTAAAACATTAATTTCGCTATAAGGCAGATGTTTGGCACTTTTGCCACCCATGTTGTTCTCAAGTCTAGATTTTTAACAGTCATAAATTATAATATTTTGTAATTTCGAATCGATTTTCGTCAGTCGTTCGAATTTTCTTACTAAGTAATTTCTAATTTAATCGACCGTCAGTCATTTGTTTCACGATTGAACTATTGACTTGACACATCGATTTTATATTATTTTACTTCGACAATGGCAGTGATTCAGTCACGTATTTGTTCCAAGATGGCCATTTTTCTTGACGATATGTGTCAAGTGAATTTCCCTGGTGATGTCATCATCGGCGTATTTTGCACAAATAAATGCATCAATCCTGATAGTAAGATAATTTGATATAATATGTTTTGCCAAACAAATACTAGTTTTTTTAATAAAATTAAAATAGTAATTTTTTTATACTTATTGTCTATTAGTTTTATGTTAGTACCAATTTAAATATAAAATATTTAGTTATAAAGCAATGTCTAATTTAGTTATTATGGGATCTAGGTTCGACAGATTTTCCTGTGCCCACAATTCGATATTTACCTATTTTATCATTTTGCAGTTCGAATTACTTGATGACTTTTTTTCTTTTCATATAATTTATATTATAAATAAACCTGGGGCTCCCAATTCAATACTTATTATTTGAACCTTCAAAAATTATTGGATGACTTTTTTTTAAAATCAGTGTATTTAGTTGCTGATTTGGAGGATGTAACATTCTGCACTCCTAAATACAACACCTTTATAAAATAATTTTATTGATTATAATATTAAAATGTTTACCTTGTTGACAGAAAAGCCTATCATTAAGGTCATTGGAAACACAATTATATGGAAGACAAGAACTGAAGTTGATGAATGCTCAATATTTTATGAAGACATAGCCAAGCTGAGTTCAGAAGTAGACAATTCTGATGTATTATTAAGTAACAAATATAAAGGTACCTATCATTTATTTTATATGCATTATTTACTTATATGTGAATAGAATTCTAATTAAATACTTTATTTATTATTGTAGATTATAAGACAATATTTATGTTCCATTTGGTTTTACCTAAAAATTTGCCACCATCACATGAAGTTCCATTTGGATACACTAGGTACAAACTCGAAGCATTTTATGATGATGATCATGTGTCTATATTTTTCAGTGTTAACCAATGGGTAGGTTTGGAAAAGCGTAATGATGCTGTTGTAAGTAAAAATGTTTAGTTACATTTATGTTTTTTCAAAAATTTGGTTTAGTAATTGTTAATGTTAAATGGGTATTAAATATTAATAAAACTTTTTAAACAGGTAAAACGTTCATCATTTCCCTTATCATTGTTTAGCTTTTGCCATCAAATACAAATTGTATTAAATTTAAATCAATCATATTATTTACCTGGAGAAACTGTTTATATTGGAGCTGTAATAAAAAATGATTCCTGGAAAGATGTGCTTTTTACTCAAATATGCATAATTCAGGTTGGTTTACAAGGCTTATTGGGTTTCTTTATATAAATACATGTAAAAAAAAAATGATATCTAATTGTAATGTACTAAAAATGTTTAATTAATCTTAAAAATCTTTATAATATACTACAGACTACTAAATATTGGAAATCACATCGCTTATTACCAATAAAGCATGTCAGAATAATTGAAGAAAGGAAAAGAGGCTATATTTATAGTGGAGAAGAACAAGTTTGGAATAAGCATCCAATTTATATACCAGCAGTCATTCCCACAACACGCACATCTAATAACGCTTTCAACTATTTCAAAGTTGAGTATAAAATAAAGGTAATTATTAAAAACAAATGACCTTTTTTTCAATCTCGCTTGTAAGCTGTAATGGCAAAGCATGGATAAAATGTAGAAAAATAAAATAAATAATTTCATTCCTTATATAACTTCAAAAATGTACATTTGTTATAGTAACACTCAATAAAATCTTTATTAATTATTAAATTAAACATTTTAGGAAATTATTTCTTAAAAATCTCATCTAAATGTGAACCATCATGCCACGCCACTTATTTAAACGAAAAACAAAATTTTTATATCGATTTCCAGAAAAGGTGACATAATTAGGCGACCCCACGTAGTCTTGATTTGAGTCCTATGGATTTCTGAGGGGGTATCTCAAATCTAAAATTTACATAAATAATCCGATTTCTCTGGTGCAGTTGAACGAAAATATCTGAAATGAAATGGCAGCTATCTGATCACGCTCTTGAGAAATTTTGCTTTTTGTTTAAATGAGTTTAAATGGCAAAATGGTTCACATTTAGATGGTATTACTTTTAAGAAGTAAATTCTTAAAATGTATGCATTTTTTTGAGACACCCAGTTTATCATGATAAATGAAAATGCCTAACTTCCAGAGTTTGTATTTGCATCTACATATATTATGCAATTTATTTGGTTAAAATAAATATAATTTTCATGTATTTTTTAAATTTTAAAAATAGGTATTATGTATTTTACAGATCTTAGTTACAATGATTAACTTAAAGAAAATTGAGTTGAAGCAAAAAATATTTATTGGTAATTGGGATAAGAGTACTGCTAATAATATTAAACAGTGTATAGAAATGCTAAAAAAAAATGATCCCCCTTATGGTAAGTAGTATTCATCTATATTTACTTCTTAAATAAATATTACCATCGCTTATGAATACTATTTTTCGTAATCAATTATATTAAATTTGGTTTAAGTCCTTGTAGATTGTATCATGAAAATTTTTCAGTAAATGCAGAATTGTGTGTGTGTAGGCACGCATTGTGTTTATAAAGAATTGAACAAAATGTCGAAATGCACAAGATTTTTATTGTATTAATATTTTGTATTATTTTGAATCATTGTTAAAATATTGTTGACGATAAATCATTTCTTCAATAAAATGATTCTGAACGAAGGAAGTTAATAATATAAATATAAAACAGTCGGTTAGATATGTTTAACAGATTATATTTTATTATTTAATAGTGTTGGGTGAGTAGTGTAATTTTTTTCGAGTCGAGTCGTCGCGGCCTTGAGAAATGTATTTGGGTGGCAGTCAAAAGCCACACCGTAATTACCGTATTAAATTTAGCGTCAAAAAATATGAAGTATAACATAAGCGAATAACAATACCTACCTTTTAGTGTCCGTAATCTAATATACTCGATTAATTTGTCCGTAATTTCTTCGATCTTTTTTCAGTCTTACCCTTATAAAATGTTTAATTCTTTGTACATAAGAAAATTTATTGCACCAAAATATTCGTAGACACCAAATTTCAAAACAATTGGTTGGGCCAATTTTCTTATATGTATGTTAAAGTGCGTAATTTTAGGTAAAACTTACGAATTTAGTCGAAATTCTAACTTCAAATGGTTATAAAAAAAAGTTAACTTACAATTTTTGAGATTTTTTTAGGTCAAATAGACATATGTCAGTGAGATAATATTAAATTTTCAAGTCTTAATATCAAAAATTTTATTACATAAAAACTAACAAAAAATTAGAAATTTTCAAAATTTTAAATTGATCAAATCTTTTTGAAATTTTTACAAAATGTTCTCGTAACTATTTTTAGTGGTTGGTGAAAATTTCAAGTTCTTAGCTGCATTATTTTAGAAGTTGTAAAAAAGTAATTTTAAATATTACAGAAATTGCGGTAATTGCATATTTTGCTGTTTTTTGTTAATTTTTTTTTCAGTTTTTTCGCATTTTTATAAAAAAATTTGAGGAATTTGTAAAATAACCTTTCAAAAGTACCATCTGGGTTCGATTTTGAATCTATAAAGTTACTGATCGAAACTTTTGGACGAATATTTCTATACGAAAAAGTGTTTACAGAGGAAGAAAAAAAAAAATAAATAAATATCATTGTCAAAACATAAGCTTCTTCACTTCGTTCAGAATCTAAAATAATAAAAAACACTGTAAAATCGTGAGCTTCTTCACTTCTCAAACACACATTGTAAAACCAATACATTCCTCGCTGTCGCTCAAAATCTTAAATTTGAATAATACCTAATGAAATAATTTTAGAATATAAATAGTTATGAATAAAATAATTTTTTCATTTTAAATAACAGCCAACAAAATGTTTCGATAACAAGTTGGTCAAAGATCCAATATTCTTCCAGTACTTAGTATAGACCAGGTATGGCAAATCCATGGCATGTGTGCCCAAGGTGGTATGCAAAAAATTTAAATATTTTTACTATATATAGAAGGTAAAAATATTTTGAGCATAAGGCATTTATTGGTCAATAACGATTATTCAATTTTATCAGTAGATAAAATTATAGTATATTATATTGCATTAATATGTTATCTTCGTTTATTGAGAGTAAGCTGCCAATATATATATATATATATATATTTTTCATGGCATGAAATTGAATTTCTTTATTTTTTTATCTTAATTGTTAGAAAAAAAGTAGGTAATTCCTACTAATTTTTTGAAAATATTAAACAGTTAGATGGAAATCAATAACCACATTTAGCATTATGTAATATTCATTTTTGGAGTAGCTAATTTTAATATTGGAGGTCCCTCAAAATGTGCCTATGGATAATAGTAAATATATGGCTGTATATATAGCACCATGCTATTTATTATATATATTATAAAAATTATACCTATATTAGCATGTTATATATGTTCATAGTAATACATCACTGCATATAGAGGTGTGAGTTTCTTATTATGCTTATAAAGTAGCAAATTAACAGTGTTTTTAATGTTTTTTCATGTCTGTATTAGTTTAATAATTATAAATAAAGTCACTCATATTTTATTTTAATCAAAATATGAATGATAAGAATTATATTTAAATTAATTTTTCTAATTGAAATATTATTTAAGTATTTAAAGTAAATTATTTAATCATAAAAAATATATTTAATTTAAAAAAGCGGACATACTTTGCACGATGGGTGTACTTCGCACGACAGGTGGTATTCTCTTGACGGGCGTATTATATTTTAAAGAAACGATAAATCATTTCTTCAGTAAAACGATTCTGAACGAAGGA
>JAIPRM010001960.1:0-33480 GCA_025469315.1 Stegophylla sp. TES_Ste_2020 | reverse complement strand
GTTCAGAATCGTTTTACTGAAGAAATGATTTATCGTTTCTTTAAAATTTAATACGCCCGTCAAGAGAATACCACCCGTCGTGCGAAGTACACCCATCGTGCGAAGTATGTCCGGCTTTTTTTTCAATGGAGCCCTTGTAAAATGTTTAATTTATCGTCCGTACGAAATTTTATTACGCCAAAATATTCACAATGAAATTCTCTAAACTCTCAGATAGATTTTCGCTGTTTTTGGAAAAAGTATTGAGAAAGTGGAAAAATGACCAATTTTAAAGTACCATCTGGGTATGATTCCGATTCTATAGAGATATTGATCGGAACTTTTGGACAAGTATTTCTATGCAAAAAGATGTTCACAGAAAGAAAGAAAAAAAATAAACATCATTGTAAAAACATAAGCTTCTCCTCCGTTCAGAATCTAAATTATAAAAACAAGTAAACCATTTACAAACAGTTAAAAAATTTAATTAAAAAAATTGTTTAAATTATATAACATGGAGTGTAAAAAAGTATATAGGCATTTGCATTAAATTTTAATATTAAAATTGACCATAAATGTGTAAAATAATATAAAAAAAAAAAAATTCAAATAATATATGAGAATATGTTGGTACCTATAAATATCAAAATATTTGTAATTGTAATAAATCTTAATATTTTATTTTAGTTTTATCAGAATCTATTTCTAATCTTATTAATATAATAATTAACATAATATAAAATAATTAAAAAAATTATTAAAAAAAAATAATAATATATATATATATATAAAAAAGTTGTAAATATAAACAAATTAATTAATTTAAAACGTGAATGATAAGCAATAGCGTTTAAGATATTTGCCATGGTATTACGGGTATTATGTACGGAGTGATGAATTGTAAAATGCATTGCTTCCTTTTTTTCTGAAGCAAAGAGTAATTTAATTACTCTATAATTAGAAGCCTTCTGTCTTCATATTGATTGTTGAATGGTTTAGAAATCTGTTGGTACAATGTTTATTTTACAGTAAGACTCCATGATGTTTATAAGTTTATTTAAAATTCCCGCGATAATTCCCTTCCCCTTCGAAAAAAAAAAACCATTTTACTCTTTATAAGAGTGTGTTCGTTAAGTTGGTGCACTTTGATTTGATAACGATAATAACCTCAAACACACACTGCTGTTAACTGGAAGTTAGTACAGCAATTGTGCAGATTGTACTGTTGTTTACTTTATCTATATAGTAGATTGTTCATTTTTCCCTCAGGTACGTCCCCTCAATTGGTAAGTATTTTATGCGATTTTCATCCGAATTTATCTAGTCGATCCTATTCAAAAAGAATTATAAAGAATATTAAGGAGATTCGTAATAGTCTTTTCATATTGTTGATACGAAACATAAATATTTTACGCATACACTTTTGGTGATTGAAACTAATCCAAAATTCGTTTAGCGGGGTCTATCATTTGATAATATTTGGTCAATTGTCTAAGTTCATTAATTTATTGCAGACTAATAATGTCGATCAAACCGAAGTATCGTCCTCAGATCATCAAGAAACGTACCAAGAAATTTATCAGACATCAAAGTGATCGTTATGACAAGCTCAAGGTAAGTTTTTTTTTGTTATTAAACCTTTAAATCGTTGCTTATTTTATGTGCTTCTTTATCCGTGTGTAGCCCAACTGGCGTAAACCCAAGGGTATTGACAACAGAGTACGAAGACGTTTCAAGGGTCAATATTTGATGCCCAATGTGGGTTATGGTAGTGACAAAAGAACCAGACACATGTTGCCGTCAAAATTCCGTAAAGTCCTTGTACACAATGTTAGAGTAAGTATACATCTTTGGAAAGTTACTCAAACCTTTTGATCCTGGGGGGTTTAAACAGCAGTTTATATATTTATATTAACTGCATAAGAATTGTAAGCTCCAGAAATGTTTTTCCATTAATATTATTTTAAATGAACACAAATGAGGGATCTTCAATAATGTCGATATCAATACCATGTTCTTTTTAAGGGTGTTTTTAATTCAAATATAAAGTACCTACATCGAAAATTTGAGTATAATTTTGTATATCCAGATAAAATTATATCGTATTTTCCAATGTTTTTCTCAAGAGTATTTAGTATACTATAAAGAAGATGGTTTATTTTAGTATCAGGTTAATAATAATGGAAAAATCTGGACATAATCTCTACCATATATATTCTTCACACCTCAGGTGAGATATCTTGGCAGGTGAGTTAAATTTAAAAAAAAAACAATAAATCATTTCTTCATTAAAATGATTCAGTTAATTATAGACAAAAATAATAGTGTTATGTATTATTAATATTAGTATTACCAAGTGGTAATTTAAGTATTGGTGCAGTATAATTTTATTTTATTTTTTTTGACTTTTGTTAGCAAATTCAGAATTGAAGATTAAGTCACATGTCTACTTAACTAACATAAGTACATTTTATTAATAAAAATACTGTTTTTTAAAAATAATTCCCAGATCAAACATTAGTTATATATCAGCTAATATCTTACGGGGAGCAAATTTCTTGTTTTGATATTTCCTAGGGTAGAACATCTATAAACTCTTATTTTTATGGTTACATAATTTTACTATTTCATTTTACTTTCAGGAATTGGACATGTTGATGATGCAAAACAGAAAATACTGCGCAGAAATTGCCCATGGCGTTTCATCCAAAAATCGTAAAACCATTGTTTCTAGAGCACAAGAATTATCCATCAGGTTGACTAATGGAAATGCTCGCATCCGTACACAAGAGGGTTAAGTTATGTAATAATTATTTTAAATAAAATAAAGAAAAAATTATAAATCAGTTTTTTTTTTATATTATGCAACTCCAGTTTAGATTAACAAAAATAAATACATATTTTTAAAAGTAACAAAATTTTACAATAAATGACACATTGTTTTTCATTAATATACATTTTATATATTAATTTTAATACTATTTTAGCTATTATAAAATATTATTGGCTCTGAACAGAATCATGGCAAATTTTCGATGTCATTTCCATTAATGGCTCCAATTCTTTATCGATGACTAGTTCAAACTCTGATATGAAATAATAGAAATGTTTATAACATGTATTAACATGTGCCTCCTGAAAAACAAAACAAAACTATTGTTAATTTAATGTATAAAGTATAAATGAACAAATCTTTAAATGTATTTCACCTAAACTTCATCAACATACATTATACACACTAGCTTTACAGTTATTTTAGTTCATAATTTAAAATGCAGTTGGTCCATGTAAGTCGAGCATTCTTAAATATGATCTTTTTTTTTTTAATTTAAACAATAAGATTAAGAAGTGCATATTTCCATGGTCTTGTATAAAGAATTAATAGAAATGAAAGTATAAATTCACTTCAGTTACCAATTTTGTTTTCATGTGTTGTTTCATAGTTTGTTCTTCACAAGGCTTCACATGATTGCAATTATAATTTAATAGTTGGAATTAGTTTTGGAGTTTAGTATTTTCAAATTAGCATTATTTCAATAAACTGAAGAGAGTTTATGGTATAGTGCAGCGGTTCCCAACCTTTTTAGTTGTGCGGCCCATACATTTTGTATTAAACATTTTGAGACCCACTAATTAAATATACGTAATTAAGTTGAAAAATTTTAACACAAACATAAATATATGCCTATAATACACGTATGACGTATTATAATACAGACATTATATTATGTCGGTAGTAAGGAAAACATTCTGTTCTGTATAACAACAACAACTAAAAAGTAACTTTTTATAGAAAAATGACTGAATCGCATTGATTAATAAGAATTTGAGTTTTTATATAAAATATTACTCTCCGGAAAAAATAAATGTATTATGGGTAGACAAATTTATCTTGTAAATATATTTTTCATCAATTTGTAACCTTTGTGTTGTCTAAAATATAATAATACAATATTTATTAGTATTTATTGAACATATTTTTTCATATTATTCACGATTTTCTCTTAAATGAAAATTATTGAATATATTGAAAAAAATTATTTAAAGTGTCGAATGAGTTATTAAATTTACTTAAATGACAAAGCAATTAATATATATATATATTGGTTACTTTAACTATTTTAAACATAAAACATTGGTAGCATCCAATATTATTTGGTAATAATAAAATGCAAAAAAAATCAAAAATTGAAGAAATCATTACATTTCTTAAGAAATTTAAAGTTAGTCCTATGTAATTAAACTGATTAATAGTAAGAGGCATTTTATATTAATTGTCCCAGATTTGTAATGCCTTACTAAAAAAAAGTTGTTTTATTTATTTTTATTTTTAGTTTATACATGGCAAAATTAAAATATTTTCATTTTTACAAGAATAGTTTTTACTGTTATGTTCTAGAATGTACAAAAAAATTAAGTAGGTAACATATTTAATTTTCAGCAAAAATATAGGGAAAATAATTACTAATATTTATATTTATATTAATAACAAATGATTTTTTTTTGTTTATTAGGCAAAAAACACAATAATAATTGATAATTATTAATCACCTAAAGGTTAAACCTTTATAGCTAGTACACTAAATTCATTTCTACACAGGAAAAAGATACTACTCACAAGTAAATGTAGATATATTTTTATTTTAACCCTAGTATATTACATATTATAATAATTGTATACTATAATATACTATGATTTTAACAAAAATAAATACAAATATTCATACCATTATGATTTCCAGCATATATAGATTCTCATATGAGATATTTTAATAATTAAGTATATAGAAATCATTGAAATACTGGACAAATAATATCTTTGATATTATATAAACAATAATAGGGTAATAATACCATTATGTAGCTACCTAAGCATGATATTTTATGTTT
This sequence comes from Stegophylla sp. TES_Ste_2020, assembly GCA_025469315.1. Classification (NCBI taxonomy): domain Eukaryota; kingdom Metazoa; phylum Arthropoda; class Insecta; order Hemiptera; family Aphididae; genus Stegophylla; species Stegophylla sp. TES_Ste_2020. The sequence goes on along the minus strand of JAIPRM010001960.1, from coordinate 28,611 downwards.
CTATAAACAATTATTTAAGTATTGACTTCAACTATGTGTCTAATTAGTAATTAGCATTAATTTTATTATTTTATTTAACAAAAACTTCTTAAAAGCTATGAGGAGGAAGTATAATCAATAGTAGACAATGAAAAGTAAATAAAGACGAGTATTGTATAGAGAAGAAAGCGGAATATACTTTGCATAATGGGTATTCTTCACTCCTCAGGTCAGATACTCTTGGTAGGTGTGTAGAATTTTAAAAAAATGATAAATTATTTTTTCAATAATATGATTCAGAATGAAGTTAATAATATAAAGAACAATAATAGTCATAATTTTCAATATACCAACCAAGAGTATCTGACCTGAGGAGCGAAGAATACCCGTGGTAGAAAGTAATTTCCCACTTTCTTGTCTATACTTATCTAACCTAACCTAACTTATCTTTACTTTACTTTAGATACTTGTATTTACCTATTTTAACCTAATAAATTAAGAAAAGAAAAAAAAATCAATGAAAAAGAAAAGTGTTAGAAAAAAAGGACAAAACTTTTTTTGTGCTAAAATATTTCTCATATCATTGTCTATTTATGTTTAAATTTTCATAAACTTTGAATGAAAAAAAGACAGTTTTCTCCAAAAAAAAAAAAAATTAATAAATTAGAAAAATGACCTCTCTAAAGTACAATGGAGACTCAAATTTGGTTTCAAAAAATTGCTTATAAAGACTTTTGGACAAGTACTTTCATATGAAAAATAAAAAAAAGAAATAAAATGATCATACTAAAATAAATGGGGAATAGGGAAGATATTAATTTTTACAAAATAATGTGTAGAAAATACTTACTGCTCCAATAGACACAATTCGATCAAAATGATGGATATAAACATGCACAAATACTCTAAATAATCGAGTTACTATTTTTTTGCAAAGTGGCATAAATGTTTTTGGAAATGGTACATCTATAACAAACAGCAAAAAAGTTCTAATTTTTTTTTAAATTTTAGATTATACGATAAATCTAAAAATACCTGTTGACACGGGGAAGAAATTTTCATTGTTAATTTGCGTTTCAATCCAATCCATGAGTAATGAAACATACTGAGGTGCTGGTAACTGTGTTGGTTTTTTATATTTCTCTTTGTCAGCCCATAAATATTCAAACTTAGGACCACCACTCATGGTTGGACAAGAAGTATCTGTACAATAGTCACAGACTGTGCCATAAATCAAATTTATACGATTGAAGAAATCGACAACTGAAAATTAAAATAATGTTATAGAAGTGTGATGTTAAAAAAAATCTATGAAACGTTATTATTATAAACATCAAACAGAGAAGAAAATTATGTGTTTCATTACAAATTTAAATTATGATTCAGTATCAGTGTTAAAAATTCCAAATTTTTTTTTTACATTTTCAAAATTTTCTTGCATCAAAATATTTCTCATGTTACTGTTTATGTATGTTTTAATTTTCATAAAGTTTAGATTAAAAAAAGATAGTTTCTGAGTCTCTTTTGTCAACTTTTGAGAAAATAATTGAGAATTTTGAAAAATGACCTCTCTAAAGTACCTAGAGAAAAATCTGATTTCAAAAAACTTCTAGTTGAAACTTTTGGACAAATATTTCCATATAAAAGTGTTAACAGAAAAAAAAATAAACATTGTAAAAATACTAGATTTTTCATTTCGCTCAGAATCTAAATGTTAATAAATTTAATAAAATCAATGTATTTTGTTTTGGCGTATATTACTACACCATCTAGGATTAACATCTCTCTATAAAGAATAGGTAATGAATATAACAAATATTTATGATATAAATATTTCATTATTTGCATTCATATATGTATAATATATAGTTATCTTCATATAATTCAAATTGTGATGTAAGTATTAAATATAGTTTTTGTCAATCATTAAAACAATTGACATTTTAATAAAATATTAAAAATATATAAACAAAGACTTAACTATTATCACACACACAACTGATTTAATATGTAAATATTACAAAGTTAAAGATTTTATTCTGATTAGTGGATTAAAGTTAATTTATCAGTAATGTTCTTGTTAAAGACAAAACATGTTAATTCAACACAATTAAAGCCGTTTTGTTTATAAAAAATCATCCAACTCCAGGATTTTAATATAGACTTGCTAAGTTAAATCCATGAAAATACAATGTACATAAATAATATAAAATACATTTTAGGCAAGAATTTTCATATTTTGCGGTTGGGAGCTTTACTATTGAATAACCAAATATAATAAAACATTTGATACAATTAATGCTAACAAAAATATTTGCAAATACCGTGTACAGCAATCCAATCGAGTAAGTCTTCTCCTGGCGGTAGTTTTACTGCAGTCCTTAAATTTATACCAGAGTTCAGAGAAGCTTGCGCATGTTTGTACAATGAATAACGAAGTGTGCCCGGAGAAAACTTTTTCTTTGGTCTAAATGTCTGGAAATAAATTTAAAAAAATTCATTTCAAATCTGTACACTGAAATTTATTGCTGAATAAACTTACTTTTCCTTTTTGGAAAAAATCAATGAAACCACCAAAAGACATGCTTATTTTAAAATATCAAATAAATGATAAAATTAAACTAAAATTAAATTATAATTTATAATACAGAGGTGAATAAGAACTAATGAGAGTTTCTCACTCCGCTATCTACCCATTTTTTTAATACTACACTGTACCTATTTGGATTTAAGCTTTTTTGTGGAGTTTTTATTATATTTTAGAATTTTTTTATGTTATCACTAAACAATAATATTATGATGATTATGTTATCCTTCATATTTACTGATAATAAATAATAATACAACCACTGCTGTATAAAATAGATTTTGACAACCATGAAGAATGAAAATTCAATACAATATAAAATAATGAACTATTTAATGAAATTGATTTATTAGCTCTAGAAATTAAATTCTAAAATTTAAAATATTTTAGGATTTTATTAATGATTGTATGGAATACATTTTCATTACAGAGAAATATTTGATTCACTATGTTATTGTCTAATGACAATTAATTCCTGAAAAAAAAAGCTGTTAGAATGGAGAAGTCAAATTTAGGAACAATAAATAAAGATCGATTGACTGCATTTTTAGAACATTTAAAAAATAAGAATAAAAATCCAGACGAGATATTTAGTAATTGTGTGGTAAGTTCTATTTATTGAAACTTAATAAATACTGAAAACATTAAACATTTTCTTCAATTTACAGCTTATTTACACGTTTTATTTTAAATTTCAGATCTTCTTGAAGACTTTAACACACGTTTCTTCAGATTTTATCTATGATAGTCTACAGAACACAGAGAGCAACATATTAATTTTTTTGAATTCTATTAATTTTGATACCATTGATTCTGACCATTTAATCAAAGTGAAACCAATACTTGACCAAGGAGCGAATTTTGATGTTTATGTCAGATACATTAATTCTATTTTAAATAAAAATGACAAGATATTGAACTCAATTTTAATGGAAACTTGGACCCAGTTAGGGCCAAATGTATTTAAATTACCTATATATATACATGAAAAATGTATTAAAGTAAATCCTATGATTTTTGAAAGAACTGTTTTGTCTGCATTATCATTGTGGCCAGTGAATTATTTAATCGAAATATGCTCTAAATCACCATTAGTATTCCAGATGTGCTCAAGTATATTCAATGAACTGATGATTAAACTTAATTTCACAGATAAATTCATGGAGTTCTTGGTACATTTTTTGAATAGTGTTAGCTCACAATGTGAAATTAATGATGTGGATATCATTGATATTTACCCTATTAAATATAGAAGTATATTAACCCTAAGAGCCATCAAAACAAAGGATTCTAATCTTGTGTCAAAATATTATTTAAACCAAGAAGTTAAAAAATTAGCTTCAGTTTATCCTAAGGAATTAATGTGTCTATTAAGCCATTTTCCAGATTTGTATGTACCAATTTAAATTTCATACTACTTATATCTAAACATTTAAATAGTAATACATAATATATTTTTAGCTAAAACATCTGTTAACAATACAAAATCATTAAATCATTTTGTTTTTTTTTTTTTTGTATGCCTATTATATACATATAGGATAGGTATAATAAAAACATTTTATTATTATTCAACTATTTTTTTAATAATTTGTTTCTTTCTTTAATTTATTATTGGCATGTCCAGCCTTAGGTTTGTTACCATCCTAGACAAATTTAATATACATTAATCCTATTCAATCATTCATTTTTTGGGGTAAGGGGTACAAAAATAAATATGAAATAATTAATTTGGTTTATTCAAAATTTGCCACCCTAACCACTTAGGGTATACTTTGCTATTGTGTCGAATTGGCCCTGATTATTGATATACAGTACTAACTGTGCTATAAAAAGGGAAACTAGATTGGTTTATCGCAAGAGCCCTGAATATAATATTTAGATAATTTATGATAAAGCTTATGATAATGGACTAAAATACATTACATGCATTAGAAAATACATTACATTACCTATTTATAAAATATTTAAATTTATAAATAACGTTTCTTAAAGCAGGCACATGGCCAAGATTTTTTTTTTTGACCCGAGGAGGGTTTATAAAAATTAATATTGTATAAATAGTAGAAATGTACTTTGGATAACCTTTTATATTTTTTGATCATTAAAGAAATAATTAGATTTGAGTCATATTTTAATGAAACAAATTTTCTGATGGATTAAGAATTATGTTTTGTGAGATTTTGAGGAGTAAAAATTACTATTTTACGTGAAAATGACAAATTTCATACAAATACCAATAATAAATGCTACATTAAACCAACAATTAAGAAAAATTGACTATGAGTAGAAAAACCATTGTGGAATCTGTTGGTAAAAATGGATTTTTAACTTGGGTATTCTCTCCTCGAGTGGGATACTCTAATGGGTATATTAAGTTATAAAGGAAAAATAAATAACTTCTTCAAAAACACTATTCTGAGAGTAGCTTCAATTTATTTAAGACAATTTTACTTAAAAATTATTATTAAAAAAAATAAATTTTTGATGAGGTATTATAGAAATTTTTTTTCACCAAATATTTTTCATGTTATTGCCCATCCACATCTAAATTTTAATAAACTTTGGATTTAAAAGAATAAAGTTTTAAAGCCGTTTTTGGCAAATTTTTGTATTTTTCCAAAGTATCATCTAGAGCAGGGATCTTCAACCCAAGACCCTCGTAGCCATTTTGAATGGCCCGTGAACAAATTTTGTCATCTCTATTTTTTAAAAAAATTAAGATTTTTCATAATTTTTATTTATACAAGTAACTTGATACAATACCAGTTAAAGTTATTAAGGCTGCGGCTTACTATACACAGTGCATTAATTAATTAACTAATTCCTAATTTTTGGTTTAAATCATTGTCATTATTATAAAAAAAATTATCTTCTATTGATATAAATTATTACTTTATAATTTTTAAGTAAAATTGTCTTGAATAAATTGAACCTCCTCTCAGAATTGTCTTATTCAAGAAATTTTTATCGTTTCTTTAAAATTCAATACACCCACAAGAGTATCCCACTCAAGTAGCCAAAAACACCCAAAGTGCAGAGTACAACCTTTTCTTTAAGGATCCAATTTTTCAAATTTTAAATTTTACACCATAGTTTTACAAAAAATTTAAAATAGTTTATAAACATGATTTTAAGAAAAATGGTGGTAAAATGACTTATTCAGATTTGGATATTTATTTATAATGATTTTTTAAACTTTTTGAAAATGTGAATTTTATTATGTATTATGCTGATTATTTAATGATTGTGGTGATGATTAATTTACATTTTCAAAGAGTTTAAAAAACCAAGATAAATAAATGGACCAAACTTTAATAAGACATTTCACCGCCAATTATTTCTAAAAAATATGGTTTTACAAAATGGCTATTTTTAATTTTTCTGAAACTAGACTAAAATTTGGACTCTAAAAAAAAATATTACTGTAATAATAATTTGATAAAATTAAATTAAAAATTGTTAACAGAACAAATGTTATTGAATTTATTAAATCATAGTGGAACATCCTGTATAGGTAGTAGGTACTAATCTACTATATAACATTGAGGTCAGAAGGGCAATGTGTAAAGGAGATAAGTTTCAACTAAGTAATTATTGCTGATGGAACAACTCAATTTATTCTATCAGGTTAAATAAAACAATAAATGTTTTCTACTATGAAATGATTTAAAACATACATTCTTGTGAAGTACCTATGATATACAGGATGCCTGTGAACAATTTGACAAGTGCAATAACTTTAGTTATATAAATAATTTTTAACTTTTTTTTCATTGATATTTTATGTTACAGTTATTGAATTTGTCAACTCGTACTGGGACACCCTGTATAGGTTCTAATCGGTTATATAACACTGAGATCAGAAGGGCAATGTGTAAAAGAAATAAGTTTTAACTAAGTAATTATTACTAATGGAACAACTCAATTTATTTTAATAGGAACAAAACAATAAATATTTTCTTCTATGAAGAGATTTAAAACATACAATCTATACAAATATGATATACAGAGTGTCCCAGTACAATATAACAAATGCAATAACTTTTTCTGTATTAATAATTTTTATATTCTGAATGAAGTGAAGAAGCTTATGTTTTTACAATGATGTTTATTATTTTTTTTCTTACTCTGAACACTTTTTCGTATTGAAATACTTGTCCAAAAGTTTCCATCAGTAACTTAATAGATCCAAAATCGAACCCAAATGATACTTTTGAGGGGTCATTTTTCAAATTTCTCAATACTTTTTTCAAAACACGAAAAAATTAACAAAAAACGGCAAAATATGCTCTTACCGGAATTTCCATAAAATTGAAAATTGCTTTTTAACATAACTTCTAAAATAATGCAGCTAGGGACACTTGAAACTTTCACAAACTACTTAAAATGGTCACGAAAACATCTCATAAATACTTCAAAAAGATTTGATAAATTTTGAGTTAAGTATAGCATTTTGAAAATTTTGGTTATATTATAATACCTATTTGTATTTGCCTATGATCATAAATGTAATATAAAAGTGAAAAAACGAATATCCCTTCCATAAATGAATAATTAGCACACTACTGATATATCTATAGACTCTAACCTATGAACAATTCAATATTCTAAACTCAGTTTGATGAATGAGTGCCTATAATACTGATATTGTAATTTGTATTTTGTTGAGTAGATTGTGTATAAGAACTAGAAATACCAGTTATAGTATAACATGTTATGTTGTATAGAGTGTAGTATTTAATAATCTCATTATCGTGGTTATTTATATTTACTACAATGGATTTTGAGAAATTAATACTAGGAATAGACATGGGAACAAGTTCAGTAAAATTAACATTTTTAGACTGTCATACTTCTAAATCTGTGTATGCGAAATCTCTGCCGACAAAGGCGAAAATACATCCTAGCCATCCAAACGGTGATGAGCAAGATGTATTAAAAATTATCAATGCAATGCGAGAATGCTTAAAAGCAACTGGGAATTTGATTAAAAAGGTACCTATCCAATGCGACATAAATATATGGTGACCATAAGTACTTTTTTTCATAGTACTTATAGATAGTACTTGTTTTGTGATCTATGTCCTAAATAATTGTACTAAGTACATCAAAATGTACTTGTTTTTATCATCCTTGAATTTTAAACGTTTTAATCGATTTTTTTTATTAAAAACTGAATAATAATATTAATTACATCAAATTTACCTACCTCTTAAAATCTTTTACCAAATATTTAATAAATATATACCAATCACAATTATTAAATTTTTACATACTTTGTTGTATAGTTTTATTAGGTACATATTATATAGGTAATCATTTAGTGTAAAATACCAACACTTATTTGTTTACCGTAAAATATTTAAAAACTAATATAAAAATATATATATAAATATAATACTTGATAGTATAATAAAGTCTGTGTCCTGTTTTTTTCTATTTAAAAATTCTTTATATATTAACGTATAGTTACATGTATATATAATACATATCAATAATCAATTTATTTTAACATAATAATAATTATAATAATTTAAATATTTATAAAAACTTACTCTGATGAATAGGTAAAGGCAGTTGGCGTTTGTGGTCAAATGCATGGAGTAGTGTTTTGGGACGAACGTTTTGTCCAACATTTCTGGGACCACGAGTTTCCTATTGGAGCTCATAAATTGGTGTCTAATTTATATACATGGCAAGATGCACGTACAGATTTACAGTTTTTGGCAAAGTTGCCAAAGCCTCAATCTCATTTAAAGACACATTCGGGCTATGGATGTAACACCATCTTTTGGTTAAAAGAAAATCAGTGAGTACAATACAATAATTCAGTAATAACATTTAGAAAAAATGAGTTATTACTTTCATTCTAGACCAGAAATATTAAGTGATTATAATCAATGTGGTACAATTCAAGATTTAATTGTATCATTGCTATGTAATCAAGGGAAACCAGTGATGTCTACTCACAATGCGGCCAGTTGGGGATATTTTGACGTAATCAATAGTTTATGGAATTTAGACATTCTAAAAGAAGCTAATTTTCCAATACAATTGTTACCATCGGTAATAGAGCCTGGAAAAATTGTTGGGACATTATATGACTCACTTTATGATATGCCAAAAGGCATAATAGTTGGTGAATATTAATTAAAAATTGAAATTGTTTTGTTGAATAAAATAAAATAATATGTATCAACAAGGTGTTGCAATGGGTGATTTACAATGTGCAGTAACAGCCACATTAACATCAATGACAGATGCAGTTATTAACATCTCTACTTCTGCTCAGATTGCATTTGTTACCAATTCTATCGAACAACAACACAGTAAAACACTGTTAATTATTAATTAATTATTTATTGCCTAACAGCTTATAAAAACATAGTTGTATAATTGTTGGACTAGGTTGTATTGAATATGTTCCATACTTCAAGAATAATTACTTGGCAGTAGCAGCTTCATTGAATGGAGGAAATGTTTTAGATTATTTAGTAAGATCTGTGTTTGGCTGGGTATCTGCTCTAGGATTAACTATAACCGAAGGTAAATAACTTATTTATGAATACCTATGTAACACAATTTGTATGTTTAATTATTTATTTAAGATGAACTTTGGGACCGATTTTTACATCTTCCACCCGAAGAACATTTAATACCTCTTACAATTAACCCATTAATATTTGGCGAAAGACATGACCCCACAACTTATGGATCACTTATAAATATTACAAATGACAATCTTACATTAGCAGAACTATTTTCAGGATTTTGTAAAGGACTAGTAAAAAATCTACTCAAGTAAATAAAGCAACTTAAAATAAGAATAAACAAACTAAACATTTATTTTTGTATTTTAGAATGATGCCAAGAGAATTGTTATTGAAAGTGGGAATTCAAAGAATCATAGGATCAGGTTCAGTCATAAATAAAGTCCATATAATAAAAAAAGAAATAGAAAATAGTTACAATCTTCCATTGTATGTAGAAACGCCAGGAGATTCTGCTTTTGGTGCGGCTTTAGCCATATTAAAAAATAACTATTCCTTATTTAGCTCGTAAAATAATTTTTTAATAATTATTAATAAGTTTATTTGCAAATAAACAACAAAAATCAGGGGCCATCTTATTAATACAAATTTTGCATTATCAAAGCAATATTAAATATAGAATTACTATTACATAACACAAAATAAATAATATAATAAGTTTAGGAAAATAATATAATTTCTGTAAATATAAAAGCAGTAATTTGTTTTTATTCAAAATAATGTTGATAATACTAATTGTATATTAAGATTGTACATGTAATTAAATAAAAATATATTTCTAACTGTCAATACTGGACAATTTATTTAAGAATGCATCATATTAAAATAAAAATTGTGAGTAGATTAAATGTTTTATAAAAATGTATGAATAACTAATAATTTATTTTATTAAAATATAAAATTATAGAATTATAATTGTTGCTTATAAAATACAAGTCAAACCAGAACCATACAAAATGAAGATTTTTCTTTTTTTTTTACATTTCTTTTTGTATACACTATGTCTACCGAACCAATTCTGTAACAAAATAAATATATAGATCAATAAAAATAAAATAAAAAATAAGTAAAATCAAATAAAACATAATTGCATAACTTCTTTTAATTCTAAATTATTAAATTTCAAAATATTCAATTTAAACAATTACAATGTTCTATAAAATAAACTTTTTATTTTCAAAGTGTATGAATTGGGAGTAAAGTAAAAGTTTAAATAGCCGAACATAATTATTAGTACCACGATTATTCTTCAATCATTGGAGAAAATAATCTTAGAGGAGTGTTCAAATTTAAAGAAATTATTAATCATTTCTTCAATAAAATTATATTTGGGTGGAGCTTCAGTTAATTATACAGAAAAAAAAATAATTGTCAGTTTTATATTGAATGTTATCATATAATAATCCCGATCCATTTAACTTTTAAAGAGACTTATCATTTTGGCCAAGTTTTGAAATAAAAAGCTCAAATAATAAAAAAGTGTATACTTCACACCTTGAGTGGGATACTCTTGACGGGTGTGTTGAATTTTAAAGAAATAATAAATCATTTCTTCAATAAAACAATTCTGAGCAGAGTTTCAGTTTATATAAGACTATATTACTTAAAAATTATAAAGTTTATTATTATTACAGAAAAAAATTGTTGAGAAAACTCAGTCGTTTTATTGACCTGTATAAAATGAAGAAAAAAGAGAAAAAAATTGAAAGAAACAAATTTCAAAAAATGTTCTTTTCAAATTTTTTTTTCACCAAAACATTTTCTATAAAATTGTCTTACTATACTTAATTTTTCATAGTTTGGATAAAAAAGTTTTAAAGCAATTATTTTCAAATTTTGGCTAACTGTTTTTCTCAAACTTTGAAGAAACTATTGAGAATTTTAAAAAATGACATCCCAAAGATACCAAAATGAGCAAAATTGTGATACAAAAAGTTGCTGGTTGAAACTTTTAGACTTGTAATTCTATAATAAAACATGTACACATAAAGAACAAAAAGGTAAACATCATTGTAGAAATACTAGGCTTTTTGCTCCACTCAAAATTTAAAATAAGGATAAAAATCATTTTAAAACCCAGTTTTGGATCTAGAGAGGAGTGAGCCGTGGTTCTGTAACTTAAGCATCATATATTTAAGATTGCCTCAATATCAAAGGCTTTTATTAAAGAATTTGTGAATTTATAGGAGGGGTTATTATATAATTTATATTAAGCGTTAAAATATTATCGGCCCTAGGCAACAAATACTCTAGTTCTGGCACTAGTAAACCATAGTTTTTTTGCTCCACTAAGAATCTAAAATACCACAAAATAAAAAGCTTTCCTGACTTTAGCACTGCAAATGTTAATACAATATATTACCTTAAGAATTACTACTGTTCAGGAGCATTAATTGTTCTTGGCATACAAATGACATTGTACATGGAGTCAAAACTCCTTTAGTTAACATTTCTTCACGGGTTTTACCCTTAGTTTTAGGAGTTTTCAAAAAACTGCAATCTGCATTCAAATTGTTAAATATTCCATAAGCACCAGTCATTCTCGTATAGTTTTTTTCTTTCACTGTTTCAACAGTGGTATCTAGTGTTTGTGAATCAGCACTTTCATTTTTTCCATCTTGAATCTTCTTTAATAATTGATTAAAGTTTTCAGTAACTTTACTTTCCATCATACCAAAATGTTTTTCAATTTCCAATTCCATTTCTTTGAACTTAGTCTTCATTATATCACAGCAATGTAATTTAGTTTGGCGAATGTCTTCAATTTCATTTTTTTTCAGTTCTTCAATCTCATCAATAAATTGTGATATACTTGATGTTTGTACTCCACAATCAGCCTGATATGAATTTTGTTTAGGAGTAATACTTAAATCTATTAAATGTGGAGTTCTAAATTCATTTGCTTCACGTGAATTTACTTCTGGTACTTCAGTAAAAATGTCAGCATTTTGTTCAACAGATTCTAAATGACGGTTTAATAAAAATTTAGATGCAGATGACAATGCATTATTATACTGTAATTTTTCAAATTTAGTACAAGGTGAATCAATCAGTGTATTAAAAAGGTCTCTAGATTGCAGTATAGGCTCATTTGGTTCTCTACGATTTTTCACCATGGATGACTCAAGTTGGCCAATCCTACTAGGAGGTGAAAAAGGAATTTTGTTATGTTTATTGAAAACATCAATGAATGGGTATTTTGGTGTTTCGCAAGAAACTTCTTCATATAGCTTATCATGACTTTTTGATTTAGTTGAAGAATATTGAAAATTATTTATCTGAAAAAAAAAAAAAAAATCGAAGTGTTTATTTTTGATATACTGTTTATATAACATTACTGTTAAACATTTTTATGTAGTCACCTCATGTAATGGCTTTAAACTGCGTTTCATAATAAATGTATCATCACTAAACAAGGCTTTTTTCGGTCCTATAGAAACTTTATCTCCTAAAGATTAAAATCAAAATTAATACGAATTTTTATTTTACATACAAAATATATTTTATTTACCAATCATGTGCAATGAAATATTTTATGCTTAAATAATATAAAAACTACTACCCATAAAAGAATTTATTTTAGGTTAATTATATATTTTAAGCTTTTGAATATGATGCAAACAAAAAACCTACTACTGCGGATAGGTATTTAAAGTTACTATAAAACATAGGTACATTATACATATATTATATATATATAAATATGCACAATTGATGAATATATATATATATGATAATACTTCTCTAAAGTACCATTTAAAGGCAAATCCTGTTTCAAAAAATTGCTGGTCGAAACTTTTGGACAAGTATTTCTAAAGAAAACATGTACGCATAAAAAATAAACATCATTGTAAAAGCTTCTTCGCTTCATTTGACATTTGGACATTTATAAATGAATATCAACATTAAAATACTAATTTTAATCACTGTTGACACAAATAACTTGATTTTGGGTAATGCTGACATATGTATATAATATGTTATCAATTATGTATATTATATTATATCAAGAATTAAAATGTAGTAATAGCAAAGATATATTAAGGATACTGTGAAACAGTCACAATTGTTTTCAATAACTGTTGATGGATTGAATAGTACATCTGAGTTTATAGAAAAGGCTGGTATTTTTGGAATTCTTTTTGAGAAACAACAGTTAACTTTTAGATTATTTTGTCTCTAGCTAAAAATTAGCAAACATAGCAAAACAATACATTTTAAATCTACCCGTATCAAATCATAAACAGAAAAGATTTTTCAAATTGGTCGTATGTCCACAGCATAATATTAAGAAATAGGCTAGAGGGACATAGATCTAAAAAATAATAAATAAAGTAAGTATCCATTTTGCACTTAAAATTGATGAAAAAATAATAATAATAACGAAAAATTCGCCATAATTAATGAATATTAATTATAAATAAAATTTTTAATTATATGGTATGTGAAAGGATTATAATTTTTAAATGTAATGAATCATAATATAATAACAATAATTAACACAGATAAATTCATTTTACTTTTTTCTACCACAATAAAGTTTTTCTAGGTTATTAGTGTTACCACTTTTTAGTAGAAATTACAACAGATAATTCAAATATTGAAATATTAAAAATTATGTAGTGTACTATACATTATAATAATTTGTTTATTAGTTATTACCTTATGATGAATAAAAATAAAAAAAATCGGTTTTATACTGTTTATAATAGGTTTCAATATATTATTTATAAAACTTTTATTTTTGATTTTCCTCAACCTTGACTATATTTGATAATATATCAAGTATAATATGTCTAATTTAATTAATGAATTATTATTATTATTAGATAATATAATATTTGTATTATTAATTTAAATTATGATTATTTTATTTTACAAAATGCATTTTTTTAAAAAAATGAGGAAATCGTACCTATTATAAATAAATTATACACATACACCTACAGAAATCAGTCTCACTTTTGGCAATATGACGAAACTGGTATAGCATTTTGTACTACATAAAAAGCTAAAATGTTTACGGCTACACTTTTTTATAGAGTACTTTATTTTGCAATTGCATTGCAAATATCATTGCATATCCTTGAAGACTAATTGAATTTGATACAGAAGCTTGCAACAAAATTTGTTGATCACTTAGTATCAAGGGCACACCCCAGGGATGGCTACTGGACTTAAGTAATAATGTTTACATCATATATTTGTCTATTTGTATATTTGGATCAATATGACTGACCAGTGGCATAATAAGGAATTTGTTCTAAGGGAGATTTATATTTTGTAGAAAACTTGTTTATTGGTATTGAATAAATTAAGTTTTAAAAATATATAGAATATAGTGACAGTTTTAAACTAATTCCAGTCTTCTGAGGAAAAGGTTACTCATGAGATGCTTGTATAACAATTTAACATCTTACAACAAAAAATTACAAATTGTATGAAATAAAAATATGAAAATATCTGACATATCACATAAAAAAGTCATTTCAACCATAATTGTAATGTCAAACGTATATCAAAAATAATTTATAGAGTTAACCTTTGTGAAACTTGAACCGTAAATAGGACATATTGTACCTAGTAAGACTGGTTAGGTTAATAAATTTTTATTTTGAAGATTGACTTCTATAATTTTTTTTTTTTTTTAATAATAATTATAGAGTATATTGGGTATAATGTTGACATTGAATTTTCTTGGTGGTGGACAGTTGATAAAATTTACTGAAAATAAATTTTAACAAGATTGACTCTGAAATCATCTGTGATCGACTGGTCGCTTGCGATTGACTGTTTGGCCACTTCTGGCCTATAGGTACTTGGTACGAAATAATAACAAAAAGAAATCTATAACTTTTTGTATTGACAGTTATTTGGTCCACTTGGAGCATAATTCATAAGATTCATTCATAGAGCCAACTCTATCAAATTTGATCACCAGTATGTAATTAAGTGAAGAATCTGTAGGGGAAAAAATCCTAACAAATTGAGAATTAAAAACTGTATTTTTGAAAAATTTGAAGTTAGAGTTAGTTAATTTATTTGAAATATTTCAACAGTTTATTTCTATTCATACCTATAATGACTTGATTTTTTTTAATTTCTAGAAAAATCAGAAAACTAAGTTCCTAGTACTTAATAATAGGTAGTTTATTATTTCAAACTTCAAAATACTTTATTATGAAGAAATTATTTATTATAATTTTGGTTAATAACTACTTAATGATTTTTTTGTTGAAATAATAAAAAAAAAGAAACAAATTAATAATGAACGACTTAAAGTATTGTATTTATTTTTTTTTACTTAATCACAAATTAAAATAAAATATAAATATATAGGTAGGTACGTATGAGTAGTTTTGTTCGTGTTATTTTAAAGTATACAGTAGATATTTACTTTACATTTTTGGAAAGCACATCAATTTGTTTTGCATAATATACATAAACATAAAAACTTGTATTTTCATATAAGATTAAAATATTAAGATATATGTACATCTTTAATTTAATAAGATTGCATAAGACATACATATATATATATATTCTCTAAAAATAGTTTTGAACAAAAAACTACTAATTTATGTTTACATTTTTACATTTTAAAATTATTACATACCTACGGAAGATTAAGTTACAAAAATACCTACATAAAATAACACAAATTGTTCTGTAATTATGGTACTTACCATTATCATAATCAGGGGGAGTAAGTTTAACAAGATTCTGTACTACACTTCGACGGCCAACACGTCTTTGTTTATTCATTGTGAAAAAATATAAAATTAAGGAGCAAGCTAATAAATGTTCAAGTCAAACGATTTAAATAATTTACACAAAGTAACGACAGTTGAAAACAAAGTAGATACTGTAATAAGTGCAAAAAATTATTATTGTTTGAATAAATTCAGATAGTATGTTTAAACTCATGAGCTAGTCACAATTCAGCATTCTATTCTACGATCTTTAAGATATACTAAAGTGTAAAGTATATCTTAAATCGTGGTATTAGTACAAACGTTTTAAGGTTCGAACACAATAATCATTCATATCATTAGTCAGTATTATATTTTTTAAAATAACTGAAGTTTAACATCATGAACCACGGTTTTCGAAGATAAGGTTCAACCACGAACTATGGTTGCAGAGGATTGGTGATAAGGCGTCCGAGGAAAATTCCTATCTTCTTTCCTAAGATCATAGACATAGACCTCGTTATCATTAGATTGCAAACTAGCCCAGTCCGTATATTTCATTGAAGCCAACAATCGCCATTTAAACCGAGGCCGGAATACTTTATGAGTTATTATTTATAGTGATCTCATTTTTTTAAATTTACATGCACAGAGTATATTATGAATATATATATTTTTTTATAGTCAGTGAAACAAATGTATTTATTTATGAAATAAATAAATGTATATATTCATAATAGGTATACTCTGTGCATGTAAATTTAAAAAAATGAGATCAGTAACTTTTTGAAACCGGATTAGTACTTGGAGAGGTCATTTACTAAATTTCTCAATTCTACAATTTTTTTTTTTTTTTTCGAAAAACTGTCTAAAATTTGACAAAAAAACACTCGGAAATCATAATTTTTTCAACCAAACTTATAAAAATTTAAACATAGATAGAAAATAGTATGAGAAACATTTTGGCACAAGAAAAAAATGTTTCTAACACATTTTTTTCTCATTAATATGAATTTTTTCCTTCATATATTTATTAAATAAAAAATAGTAAAGTATAGACAAGAAAGCTGGGCATACTTCACACTACAGATATTCTTCGCTCTTCGGGTCAGATACTCTTGGAGTGTTAAAAATGATGACTGTTATTGTTCTTTATATTAACTTCTTTCATTCAGAATCGTCTTATTGAAGAAATGAGTTATCATTTCTTTAAAATTATAAACATCCTTCCAGAGTATCTGACCCAAGGAACGAAGAATATCCGTGGTGTGAAGTATGTCAGGCTTTCTTGCCATTACTTTACTTTTTTTTATTTTTTATCTTTAGTAAATTTTAATATTAGATGTATCATACTAAATTTTATTTATCTATCTGTATACTATTATTAAAGTTGGGTTCTTGTAATCCAAAAGTATTCAAGGCCAAATATACATGCTCTTAGCTCTTTAATTTTATGATAAAAAAATTTCCATTCGCCCATATCTTAACATTTTATAGCCTGTCCAACATAGGAGGTTCAGAACAAAATTGCATTTTTGCATGCATTAAACGCGGTGTGCTCTTACAGCAAACAGACTATAGAAAGAGTTCATAATCTAGAAACTAAAATACACACTACTGATCATACACACTATGATCATATTCTTACCTCCTTAAACCTAAATTCACTCGAAATCCGTAGAACAAAATTAAATTTAAATTTCTTATATAATGTACTTAATAACAAGGTTGATTATCCTGAATTTTTACAAAAATTAAATTTCTATGTTCAAGCCTATACCACTAGATCTAATAATACTTTTTTTATTCAATGTCAGAATTATAATTATACTCTTAATACCCCATCTATTCGTGTTATGAAATTTTTAAATGTATTAAATACTGATATTTTTGCTTGTAATTCGCTAGAGTCTTTTAAACATCATGTGTCTCTTGCTTTACGTTAAGTTATTATTTATTATTATTAATCTAATTATTTAAATTGTATTTTTTTTCTTTTGTTTTTTGTATTTACTGTTATGATTTATTCCTCCATTACTGTACTTTTATATATATATATATTTTACTAATTACTTACTTTATGTTATTACCGATCAACTATTGTTACTATTATGTACATTGGGCTCGTCCCATTTAAATAAATAAATTACTAAATTACTAAAAAAGCGTTGGTAGTAATAATATTACAAAAATGCAAATTGATTTAGCTCAATTAGTCACTCCCAAAGCTTTTAGTTTTTGGATTATGAATTTTATAGTCTATCCACTGTAAGAGTAAGCTGCGTTTCTACAGCCAAGCCACCTGCCTACTATAAGTTCCCCTTTTTGGAACATTAATATCCTAACTACAGCCTTCGTTTGATAAGCACAAAAGCGTAATTTTTGTCTGAACTCTTAATGTTGAACAGGCTATAAAATGTTAAGATATTGACGAAAGGAAATTTTCCTGTTGCTTCTGATATGCACAATTTTACTTCCATATCACCAATTATGTTGTACACTGGTAGATAAATTTTTTTTTTCCTCTTAATTTTAATTTTTTTTTTTTCAAATACATTTTAACACATTTTTAAAAATTTTTATTTATATAATATTTAACTAATTTTTAATATTAACTTCAAGGTGATAGTTTATTTGTAAAATAATTTTAATGTTGTAAAATATTATGTTTTTTATGATATTGCTGTTTTCTTTTTTCTATATAAAAATACATTCTTGGGTACTTTTCAGTTATCTCCACTATTATCAAATGTCACGACTAACCAGTACTCTTAATTCTGTTATCTCGACTACCTGCTTGATACTGGGACTACCAATCTGTATATTTAATAATATTCTAAGTATTTTTTTTAATATCCTACTCCGATATGCAGTCTACATACAAAATTCTACTCGATGATGCGGTCTACAGGCGTAAGTTAGTTCACCGGGTATTTGGTCGACTTAGCTTCGTTCCACGCATCAAAAATATTTCTCGGCTTGTTATGCAACGTGAGGACATTTAGACTTGTTGTACATAGTAGGTGGGTGGTGCCCAGATATTACACTGCCTACTTTGCACATCAAGTTGATTATGAGGCCGAAATGACATCACGTTACACAGAAAGCCGAGGGATATTTTTGATGAGTGGAGCAAAGCAAGTCTACCAAATACCTGGTGAACTAACATACGTTTAAAGACCGGATATCAAGAATAACTGAATTGTAACTGGCTGGTAGTTGGGATAAGAGAATTGAGACCTTTGGTAGTCGAGATATAATAGAAAAATACTCCCACCACTCTTATTGTTGTTTATACATAGAAAACCTTTAAATAAAATATATTAATTACCATAAACTACCTAAACATTTTTACAGTGAAATATAAAAGATTTAGGATAAAAAAAAACTCTTTATAATGATTAACAGGACACAATATTGTTACTCAAAGATTTTTATTTTTTGAAAGGAAGTAACTGGTACAATGTAAAGTTCAAAACCAAATATATTTTCAAGTTACAATTAGTTTTATTTGCTCCAGACATAGATAATGTTACTTGTTTTATACAAAATCATAATAATCTGGTAACAAGTTTTGTACAAAACAAGTACAAACGGAAAATAAATATTTATAAAGTAAAAAAAAAAAATCTAAAACAATTAACAAGGAAAATAATAATATATAATATAATATAGGTACTATTGCATGTGAGTAATACAAATAATGATCAAGTGGGAAAAGTAAATTTCTTAATTTGTTATCTAATAAATATTTTTAATTTATAAATATTTTAAATTATTTTAACATAGTTTAAATTAAAAATTTGCTAGATTTTTCCACGATAATGCAATAAAATATGAAATATTAACAAAGTAATAACTAAAAAGAAATTGTTTAATTTGGGAAAATTAAGAATGGCAGTGTGTTTGCATCCTTCAAATTACATTCCCACAAATCTTTTCTAATTGACAGAAAAAAAAAAAAAAATAACAAAAAAAAAAAAAAAAAAAAAAAAAAAAAAAAAAAAAAAAAAAAATACAATCGCTTTGAGCATATCAATTTTTATACGTGTAACGCGTGCCCAACATAATTAAGAACCAAATATAACAGAAAAAAAAATATATATATATAATTTCCAATTGTTCTAACTTTCAAAATCACAGACCACTTAGGACAAAGTCCTCTCTTCACCCTTCACACACAACAAACTTTAACAATTCTTTAGAAATTTTTTCCAAAATAAATTTTTAAGTACGTGAAAAAATCTTAATTATTAACATTAAATAATAAATTTTGTTGTTAGAATAAATATTTAAAATTTTAATAGACTAGAAAAAAGATCTGTAAATAAAATAGGTACACGTAAAGCTGACATACATATATATATATTTTTTTTTTAAACCTAATAAAACATTTATTGTTTAATACCTAACACAAAATAAAACATTTATATCATAAACATACAATATTGGTAATATAATTGCATATATTTTTACTATTTTAAATTATTTTGAAACTTTTATTATATATATTATTTGGAAAATTTGTCTAATTTTTGTACTCTCAAGACTAAATGTTTTAAGCATGAATAATAAGGAAAGGCAAAAAAATAACTGCCATAATTATTGTTATCTGTAAAATAAAAATTGTCAAATCAATGTATTGATATTTAAATTATTAGATTGCTAAAAAATGTCAAGTAATAAATAATAGTACATATAAACTGAATAAATTTTGGAATGATTAAAAAGCTAGAACAAAAATATTTAACAAATGTCAACTTTTGGGGTAAAATTTAATTAATAATGTAACAATTTTCATAATAAAATATAAAACAAAAACATCAATCTGGTAGCCAAATTACTAGAATTTTCTTTAAATTCTAGAAAAATTTTCAACAAATATTGCACGAATAGAGAAATGATGAGAGGGATCATTAAACAACAAGCTAGAAAAGACTTTAACATTACACACATTGGTAACTCATGTGCAATTAGAACATAAATCCGATACCTCAGTAAATTCACATTCCTACAGGACGAATATCATCCCCACCACCTTGTTAAATTATACTATTCGATAGACCAGCTAAATTAATTAAAAACGTTTTTCAAATTTCAATTGTTTGTAGTGTGTATGAAAAAAATTAATAATTATATAATTTTTATAACTTTTATTATTATGGAGGTTTATTGTGGACTGGTGCTTTCAGCTGGCACCGACGTTGCTATAGTGCTTTTTTCGTTGCACTCTGCCATCTTATCGCAATAATCCCTGAAGTAATCACGGAAACGGGACCATGATTTTTCTGGTACTGTTATTGCCGTTCTAAAGTTTCCTTTCACCTACAATTATGACAAAACTTACGTTTATTATTAAATTTAAAATTATATAGATGATTTAAGGAAGAATAATTTAGACTTGCCGTAGTTGTTACCTCCGATATGCGCATGTATATGCCACGATTATTTTGGCCGACATCAAAATAAAAATTTTTGTTATCAACCCTCATGTGACGACCATCAGGCAAATCACCTTTGAAGCCACCATCATCTGTACCAAATTCATCTAAAAGATCTGTCAAATTGTCACGGAACTCTATCATCCCTTGTGCTGGAATAGCAACTTGAGAACGTGGGCCACCACGTGTTATGGTCTGAGAGACCTAGAAAAACATTTATTTCACATAATTTTAGTTTCTGAGAGGAGAGCAGAAAATAGTTATTTAAAAAAAATACATTTAAGGACATCACAACACAAAACTCTTAATTTTTAAGTTTAGCAGTAAATTATTGTAATCAAAAGAATAAAAAATGATTTGGTAAAAATCTGATGTTAAAAAAATGATTATTTAATGAAATAATGAGAGTTGATGAATAAGCGCATAATGTCATAGAGCCAATGAGTAAACCATGTTTTACTCAGGGTTGGGCCGTATTATACCGCATATATAATTGATGTATTATACTACACATTATACCTAAAGGACTTTAGGTTTTATATGTATTACACATATAGTATATAGCAGTAGTGGCGAACCTATGGTACGCATGCCAAAGTTAAAGTTGACACGTAAGCTGAATTTCAGTGGCATGTGGGAAAAATTTTAATTAACTTTTTTTTGTTTCAGAGTGGAACGTAAAAGTTTATGATCTTACAATGAAGTTCATTTTTCCCCCTTCTGTGAACACAGTGCAAATATACTTATCTAAATGTTTCAACCAGCAATTTTAGTAATTCACATTTTTTTTAAATGGCTAATACCTTAAAATGCTACTTCATGTCATTTTATTTTGATTTAATTGTTTATTTAATTAGTACAGAAAATTTGATGGCAACCAATTAATTTGTTGAATACTATTTTACCAAGATTCCTCAAGTATTTTTCAACCCCTGATCAAATACTCCTGAAAATGGGGCCAATTAATAATTTATTTCAAGAGCTTATATGTATAATTACTATTAAGGGGACAATCATACTTTTTTTGGTTGGAAACATTTGACTTTTTAGAAAGTATTCCATTTGAAAGTGTCATATTTCAATAATAATCTCAGAATATTTCAGAGAATTTTAAATGCTTTATAGTTATAAACCATAATAGCACTAAATATATGACAGGCCCAATTGAAAAAAAAAAAAATACAGGTTATTTCCAGATTTCTATACTATCTGAATATAGCACCATGGTTAAATGGGTGTTTATATCTACTAAAATGTTATCATGTGTCATGGTAACTCATGAAGCCTAATGGTGTATAGCATTTTTCTCTAAATAACATTTTTGTAATCTGCTTGAATAATAACTCGAGAATTATTTAACCGATTGTTCTGAAAATTCCAGCATGTTTTTTTAGACAATAATAACATTATTATATTAATGGACTTCTCAACCATTATAGACTACAAAGAATAAAATTGGTTAATTTTTCACTTATTTCAAGCCGTAATTGTGCACACTACCAAATAACATTTTCAAAATGACTTCAGTGAGATTACAAAAAACTCATCCAAAAAATAAATCTATAGAAATTAACTTATATATGAATACTAAGAAATAATATAGAAAAATGTCTTTTTTTTATTAACTTAATAATCAATAAAAATTATTTAAATATTCAACTAAAAAAGTGTAATTCCCCTTAATACTAAGTATGGAAGATTTTTTTTGTTATTATATTGTTACATATTCAATTTATTGTTTTTAGGATGGACAATTATATAAAAGCTTACTAATATATTTATTTACATCAGGAGTCGGCAATCTTTTTAAGAACGCAGGCCATATTTTTTAAATTTTTCATTAAGGGCCACATGACAAAAAAAAAAAAAAGGGTAAATTATACTTACTTACCTAGCATTTAAAATTGTATACATTCTATCAAAATCATAATAAGAGTTATAAGTACAAATCGGTATTCAGTTATGTTCATTTTTTATTTCAAATCAAAATTGTATGAGAGAGACAATTAAAAAAATATTTTAAAAATAATTATAAAATCTTTAAATGATATAAGGAAAATGGAAAAATTTTAAAATATAAAATTAAAAATCATATAGTAAATTAATTAATTTGTTGATATCAACTTTTAAACTTAGATTATAAATTCGAAAAACAATCAAGTAAATGTCCATTAATAGCCATATAAGGTGTAAACAGTTATTACTGTTTCAGTACTTTGTAGCCGAGAATGACTACTGATGTATGTTAACACTACTATAATATTTTTTTGTGCAAATTGCCTAAAATGTTTCAACTTGGACTAAGAAAAACAACTAAAAAATTGAAGGATTCCGAAAACATTTTTTTTTTAAAATACAATTTTGGAGTTCGATGACGTCAGTTTGTAAACTCTTGTAGACTAATTGTGACCACGAAAAATACATTTTTATCATAGAGTAGGGACTACGTTACAGGCGATAATAAATTATAATGGATCAGCGCGAGTATTTAACAACTTTTTGCAGGCCATACAAAATTGCTTCCCGAGCTGCGGGTTGCCTACTCCTGAATTACATGAATAATAAAATTATCATGGATTATTTTTGTTATTAAATGGTTAAACATACTTAATATAAAACTGATATATATATTGTTCTGTATAATTAACTGAATCTCCACTCAGTTTTGTTTTATTGAAGAAAGATTTAAAGTTTCTTTAAAATTCATAGCTTTTTCTTTTTGACATGAATATTTTTAAATTAATTTAATAGGTAATGAACAAATATAAAATTAGCTTACGCGAAGAAATCTTCCACGGGCATTTTCCTTTAGGTCTAAATAATAACGACGGTTATCCTTGATCATCATTTCTGATTTCAATTTTCCGTCTTCAGGAACAGTATCTGGATTTGGTGGCCCTGAAAATATTTTTAAAAATCATTTATAGAAAAGCAAGAAAATTTTGACAACAGTATGTTTTGAATTAATAGTTAGATACATTTTATTAATAAACCAAATTATATTTGGTGCCATTTCAGTGTACAGTCTATTGATGAGTATTGTTTCGTTATGATGTTCTACGTTTATTTCATATTTTGGCATGTTTTAGACACAAATGGGCCCACTTGAATAACTGCAGCAATATTTCTAGTTCATGTACATTTAATTAATGATAACAAAAATCTCATTAAGCACTTAATACATTCTAAATATAATTGGTTTAAATAATACCCAGCGATTATAAATATTGAAAATATTATAGATAAAGATTATTTGTACATTTTTTATCTTTAAACCAGAATAGATACATAGAATGTTTATTATATTAGTAAGAGTAATTATACTATCAAAAATCTTATTTTTAATTGTTTTTTATTTTGGAAGATTTGTAGGGCTTTATTGATTTATTTTAAGCGATTATATTCTAGTTTTTTATTGCATTAAAACTCGTACTATAATAAGAATAAATTAATGACATAAATTGAATAAGTACATTTAGTATACAGACTTTAGATCAAATCTCTGAAAAGGAAGGATTGCATTAGTTTATTCGAACCTTAATCCGAAGCACTATAGTAGACATAGTATTCACATATTGCAATGTTATCAATTAAGCAGAGATGATTTTACTTTTATTAAACGTGGCACATTCTCAACGATTGTACCATTCACTTTAATATCTTTATTTAACCACGATTATAGATACTATGGTTGCCCAATGAGCTATAATACCAGTCAAAGTGACCGCAGAAGTGATATTTCAAATCAGCTGACATGGACATCAACAAAAGACTAGTGCTTACTTAGTGTGAAGTTTACTTACTAAGGAATACCATAGCTAATGATAACTTATTCGCATAAGCGCTAGTTTACACTTGGCATAAAAGAACTTAGTTTAGCGGTCGCTTTATATCATAGCTTGTTGGGCAACCATAGTATTTATAATCGTGATTTAACATACAGGGGTGCCTTTGAAAATGTTTAGATTAGTCATAGATTACATATGCCTTTATCAGTGGAGTTAAAATAACCTACCTATTTCTTTCTGGTTATTAGAGATAACTTTGTGTTACCTAACAGTAGTACGGAGTTAACTCTATTATCTCGAACAACATTCAAGTTAACCAGAGTAACTTGAGTTGCATTTTCGAATGCACCTCAGGATTTCCGCACCTACTTGTTACTCATAAGTAGACAAGGTTTAATAAAAGTGAGCCATGACTAATAAAACTAATTCATTATTACATGCCAATATAGAAAACTTTGGGAACCACTACTATGTAATACTGTGTACATGCCTTAAAGAACATAATATGTCAATGTATTCAATAAATTATAGTTGAAGACCTACATAATTACTCAATTAAAGAAAATAATATTTACCTAATTGTGAATAAAACTCGCTGAAAGTACCAAGATGATCTCTAAAATCGGCAGCAGTAGACAAAGCCAAAAATATTTGACTTCTTCTCCCATCAGCCCCAATCTAAAAAAAAAGAAACAGTTAATTTATTTAGCTTAAAATTTTAGATTCTAAACGAAGTGAAGAAGCTAGTGTATTTACAATGTATATTTTTTGATTTATTTATTTTTTAGACTTTGAGTGGAAAAAAGAAGCTAGTGTTTTTACTATGATGTTTAATATACTATTTCGTTTGGAAATACTTGTCCAAAAATCTTAAGCAGCAACTTATGAAACTGGATTTGTCTCAAGATGGTACTTTAGATGGGTAAATTTTTTCAAATTTCTCATTTTTTTTTTTTTTTTTTGAGAGGAGGAGAGGGGAACTACTATAAATAAAGTAAACATCGATTTTTAAAACCATCGATGTTTAATGAAATTGTTTAGCCTATTTCTTGTTGTTTATTTTAATCGACCTTTCTTTTTACTTCATATTATGACACAACATTTATTTTAAAAATGTGACTTCTCCAAGCTGTTTTCATTGTTTGTCCTATATGACTAAGTTGCAACTTATTTCCAATCTTCATAAACAGAAATCATAGTTAACTCAATGTGAATATTTTCTACTTGAAAACAAATAAAAAAACTATAACTACTTACTTCAGCAACTTTTATGAATTTTCCTCTTTTATTTTGTTTGACATCCAAGTAAAAACGTTTTGATTGTATTTGAAGCATTTTGGTGGCCAGTTCTTGTTCATTGCTTTGTTGTTGTTGACCTTTATAACAAATAGTAAAACATAAATTAAATTCATAATTACATAAGGACCATTAAATAACAAGCTATTGTAAATAATAAATCAGTAGGTATAAAAACTGTACAGTACAGTACAGTAATTGTACAGTATTATAACAATTTACAGAAAAATTTGTTTTACCAAATATTATCTCTCTATCATTATCTGACATGGTAAAATCGCTGTGTATTGGCATTTTACACAAGTAACTACTTATAATTCATAAGTTAATACTATAGTAAATCACATTTCAGAAGTATTGAAACAAAAACGGAAAACATTTAGGGTCATCATATTTCGTTAACAAAAGATCAACAGCAGTGAAATGCAATTGAAAAGGTACAAAACTGGGGGATGGCAACAACACTCGTAGCAGGGATGAGGTCAGGGCGCTCAATAAGTAGGTCACATCAGCTGATTCGCGGCATAAAGACCATGGCCCATAGAATAGAATATGCAGCTGCAGAAAATAGTTTCAACAATTTTACTTAAGTGTATGAGCTTATTATCAAAATGCTAATTATGAATTACATTCATGATATTCTCGGTGGGTGTATTGAACTTTAAAGAAACGATAATTATTTCTTCAATAAAACAATTCTAAGTGGAGCGACAGATAATATATTGTAATTGTTAGTTAGATATGTTTAACAAATAAAACAACTGTTGTTTAATAGTGTTGGGTGAGTCGTAGATTTTTTTATATAATATTTTTTCCAGTGGAGCTTTAACAATGAGTACTGAATATTGTGTTTGTCAGCACCCCGGTAATTAATGTATGTCCTTATACAAACACTAAAAGCAACAATAATCTATTTTCATTATATCAAATCATCCAAGTCCATTATTTGTTATTTGGGTATTATTTATGGGATAAAACATCAAAGATATCTCATAACAAATTACTGTGCAACATGGGGACATTCCTGTTAAATAATCGTTAATTGTAAATATGCATATCTGTCAGAATCAAATTTGAAAAAATAAAATATTATTGTTTAAAAGGATGAAGTGCTATGAACAACAGCTGTGATGATGCCGCGACAACATACAAGTGGTGGGGCAATAAATTTTATGGACACACTGGCAAGTTCATAACAGGCTTGTACTGGGAATTATTTGGGTTTTTGGGCTATTTATAGTTCTTAAATTTATATTTCAGTAATAACATAAAGGTTAGAGTTAGGTATCCAATTTGGCAAACTTAGTCTATAATAATACAATGAAATAAACAAGACATTTTTTCTCTGACATGGAATAATCAGCCAACACAATGTCCATTTCACTATTCCCCTAAAATATCAATGACCAATTTCATATAATATTATAGGTAAAACGTGATAATAAGGGAAATAAATGTGCCAATAATCAGATAATCTGTCATAATTTTATTTTTAAAGTTATACTCCATAAATAATGTAAAATTACAATAAAATATAAACATCATAGTAAAATAATAAAGGGGCTCTAATTATGGTAAATGACATTAATTTACTACAATATAATTAGTACTAACTATGTTGCCTCTGGTCATTCACTGTTAAGAAAATTATTATGTGCATGAATTTTAGGTACTGAGTTGCAGTTGCAACAATAATTAAAATCTAGCGGGCCAGAGCATAGACAGCTTAAATTCTAAATTTAAAACTGAGAACCAATCGCCTCATCCCAACATACATGAATTTTTACAGTGTGTAAAAAATATTCAAATTGATACATATTCAAAAATATTCAAAAATCAATTAAGCCGATCTAGAGTGCAATAAAATAATTGAGAGTATTAATCAAAAATTTATTAAAAAAAAATCAAACAATATTTAAATAATGAAATTGACTCTCTGACATTTGTGAAATGTGTTTCACACAAATATGAACCAACATTATAAATGTATTATTTTAGATTCTGAACGAAGTGAAGAAGCTTATGATTTTACAATGATGTTTTTTTTTCTTTTTTTTTTCTCTTTCTGTGAACACTTTTTCGTATAGAAATACTGGATCAAAAGTTTCGATCAATATCTCTAAAGAACCGGAATCATACCCAGATGATACTTTAGAGAGGTCATTTTTCCAATTTCTCAATACTTTTTCCAAGCGCGGTGAAAATATGTCGAAAAATTAACAAAAAACGGCAAAATTTGCAGTTACCGTCATTTTCGTAAAATTGAAAATTTAT